>JAPKLW010001089.1:137843-169572 GCA_026898455.1 Plectranthus barbatus
TTCCTTCAGTAATTTCCAAACTCAAACACATGATTTAGCTTCAACACGATAATAAGCTTCTCCAAACAAATAATTTCATATGCTTCTCAATAACTAGGGAATCCCTTGTTACATCCGGAAAACTATTACAGGGTTAAAATAACACGGGGTGTTACAATAATTTAAGATGGGTTGGGGTTATTAATGGGAATAAAAATTAGATAGGGTTGTAGGCTGTAAATGTGGATGAGAAAGAAATTGATATTTTATTAAATGTTGGGTTGAGTTGGAGTTATGAATTGGGTAGTCTAATACAGGTTGAACATTTTTTCCAATATAGTATTTCATCATAGGCAAGCTATCTCAGAGTTGACTAAGAGCATCTTCAACCGAACCGCAAAACCCATTCCAAAACCCAAATCAACTCCAACCGAACCCCAAACACAAACCTATTTTGCGTTTTGCAATTTTCTCTTTCCAAAATACACCAAATATGGTGTTCTACTGTTCACCACACCATTTCCTTAAAAAAATTGCACTTTAACCCCAAACTTATATAATTCTATAAATTTGGCATTTATGAATTTTGTAGTCTTTAATTATTTGTTCTAGTAATATATATATATATATATATAAGTAATGTATAAATAAATAAAATTACATAAATTTATCATTTGTACCATTTAATATTTTATTTGCTTTTAAATTTATCTTTCTTGAGCTCTTTTTTGTAAAATACGTGTCTTTTCAGTTATAATTTTTAATAAATTGTAAATTTATAATTTAAAGAATTATTCAATTAATAAATACGCAATTAATAATATTTTGTATTTTTAATAATTGATTATCTTGTAATAACTTATTTTCTTTGAATTTGATAAAGGTTCAAATTGCAAATTTGTTAAAGTTATTGATAATATTTGAAAAGTTTGAAAAATTGTAATAAAAGGAATACGCTGAGAATATTTTTTTGAGTTTGAGTTTAGTGTTTTCGGTTGGAGAAAAATGGTGTTTGATGTGACATTTACTGCATTTTTTGTTTGAGTTTGGGTTTTTCCGTTGGAGATTGTCGAAGCTCGATTTAACTCTGAAACTTCCCTCAATTGTTCTCCGACAAAGTGGATGTATTTCTTCAAACGGTCGTTAAGTGGGTTAGTCGAATTCCTTTCAACATACTAGCTACGATTCATTCTTCAAATGCAGTTCCTTTGTCATTTTTTTGAGATCAAAGAGAACTTCATTGTAGAGAAAGGGGGGCAGCATCTGCTACTAACAACTGTTTCACAAAGGCATGTAAAAGAGAGGGATCGAAGAGGTAAAATCCATGAAGCCGGGCATGATTTGCAAGGTAGTGAGCAACCCGGTTTTGCGCTCGCCTAATCCACATAAAGGAGACATGGGCAAAAGACTTGGAAATGTGGAGGATGTCCACGATGAGAGTACCAACTTGAGTCCTCGGAATGATTCCTTGACGAAGTTTGGCACAAAGACTGTGGTTATCAAGTTCAAAAATCACGTTCCTGATCCCCTCTTCACGCGCCACAAGAATCCCGCGAAGACATGCTGATGCTTCAGCAAGCTCAATGTTGTCACACTGTTGTGCTGGTTCAGAGAAAAGTCTAAGAGGTGTGCCCTCATGATCGCGCACAACAACGCCAAGACCAACCCCACCATGAGATCCAACCGAAGCATCCAAATTGAATTTAAGCCAACCAGCAGGCGGTGGAACCCAAGAAAAATGTGAGGAAGGAACCCCAGGAGGCGAGATTGCAGGGGACGGAGAGATATGAAAATCAGCAATCAAACCAAACGCAGCATCAAAGCAAACCTGGTGGGAAAGGGAGCGGCCTTGGAATTCCAGCAGATTGCGGGACTTCCAATTCATCCAAAGCAGGGTCACAAAGAACTCAACAAACTCCGCTGATTTACCTTTAATAATAGAGAGAATCCAATCTTGAATGGAGAGATGTTGATGCCGGTGGACCTCAGATAAACGAAGTGGACAAGCATTCCAAAAGAACGAGCTCCAACAGCAATCTCTCAGCACATGTTCAGCAGTTTCAACCACGATTCCACATCGAGCACATGTTGGGTTGATAACCATTCTGCGAGCGAGCAGGTTCCTTTTGGTCGGAAGGGTACCCCTCATACAACGCCAAACAAAAAATTGAATTTTGGGAGGAATATTCAGCTTCCAAAACCAATTCCAAGTGTCCAAACTATTGGAAGACGAAGAAGGATTCGATGAAGCAGCATCTTTAAGTTTCTTCGCCACCCAATAGTCAGATTTGACAGAAAAGAGTCCATCTTTGGTGTAGGACCAGAGCAAACAGTCATCTTGATGCGTGAGGCTGATGGGGATGTTGAAGATGCGGCGGGCAGAAGATGGCGCGAACAATGAGCGAACAAGAGGGCGGTTCCAACGAGTTCCGCTATCGTCCATCAAGTCACGGACCAAAAGAGGATCCTGCAAAACAGAAGATGACGGGGGAGGGGGTGTTAGAGGTATGAGATCTGGGATCCAAACATCATCCCAGATCCGGATCCTATGTCCACTTCGCACTTGCCATCGAGCACCCGCTTTAAGGATAACACGCCCTTCCAAAATACTTCTCCAAGCATAGCTCGGATCCTATGTTCCTTTGTCTTAAGTTGAGAGTCAATCGACTTTTCCAGTCTTAGACTTCAATTTCCTAAGCTTTCACCAGCTAAAACAAATTGAGATCTAATTGGTCTAGAGTAAGAGTTAAACCAAAAAAAGCTTCTATACACTGTTAGCTGATTAAGATTTGCGAAAAAACTACATAAATTCTTAGGAGGCATTTGAAAGTATAAAAATAGTGAGAAAGAAAATATTCTTTTGAATTTAAGTTTAGTATAGAAAGGTGGAAATGAATTAAACATAAGAATTATTTTATTTTGAATTTGAGTTTGGTATAAATGATTGAACAAATATACTCCCTCCGTCCCATTATATTAGGCACGAAGGGAGATGGCACAGAAACCAAGAACGAAATTAAAAATACAATTTAAAGAATGATTAGTGAATAAAATATTAATAAACTAATGTTAATGACAAAATTGAGAAAAAGAAAGGGCAGCCCCGCCGTCACCACCCCACCCCATCGCCTGCCCATCTGCGTCACCAGCCCCCGCCGTCGCCACCCCCATCGTGCAGCCTTAAACATGGAGCTGCCAATAAATGCTTAGTTTATTATTCTTGATTGGTTGAAACTCAAAAACAAGACCAGCCAACCATTTCTTATCCATTTAATGATCATGAAAAACTACTAGAAATCGAAGCAAGCAGAATCATTGTCTGCATACCTTGGTGATGCAAGGATTGAGGGCGACAACTGTGAAGAGGGCATCATCGGAGACGTTGAGACAGTTGATGAGAAGGAGATGGTGGAGGCTACCTCGGGCCTTGGAAGAAACTTGAAGGAGACGATCATCGGAAAGGCGGCGATAGAGAGGGCGATCCACGAGGAGTTTCTGCCATGGGAGTGTGTCGTCGTCGCAGTTGTTGCTTCGTACCTCTCAGCTCATTACATAGGTGGCGCCGTCGCAGTTGTTGCTAGCGGCGGTATTCCGTCGTCACCCAACTACGCCGCAGCCAGCGTCGAGATCCGATGGTGGTGATAGGCGACGGTGAATGAATTTGAGAGGATTAGGGTTCGGTAGAGATGAAAGAGAAAGGGGGTGCGGCGCAATTGACGATTCATTTAGGGGGATTGGGTTTTAGGGTTGCAAGGGTAGGGTAGACAATTTAAGAAAAAGTGGGGGTATGGGAGTCATTTTAGATATAGATAATTTTAATTAAGATGTGTTAATTTTTTGCCAATTTAGGAAATGTGCCTAATAAATGGGACGTACCGAAAAGGAAAGTGTGCCTAATATGGTGGGACGGAGGGAGTAATATATAGCTTACCGTTTTCCAATCAAGTTTGTTAGAATCGAAGAGTTGTGGCGGAATTATTAACCAAAGAAACATTTTTTTTACAATGAGAAATCCAAACATGTCGCCATCTCATGACATAGAGGTATGATAAAATATCTCAATTAGCCTGCACGGATCTGAAAATTCAACTCCAGCTCAGCCCCCACATCCATTGTCGTTGATTGGTTCTAAATGTGAGCGTCCATATTATATCATCCACTTGGATGGTGTTATTAGCGAGCTAGGACATTGAACACACGCGGTGTATTCACACTGAATCTCGAAAACTCAAAAAATGGGCGAGGAGGCAGCAACGTTCCTGCTGGAAACCTTGAAAAGCAAGATCGCTGACCACTGCAATCTCGTCTCCCAGGCGAAAAATGAGCTGGGAAAACTGCGGTGGGAAGTGAAGAATATGGAAGCGTTCCTTAAGGATTTGGGTGAGAAAAGTGCCCTCAGCAAGAGCGCTGCCCACAGCAATCACGCATGTGAAATAGAGGTGAGGGATGTTTTGTATCAAGCCGACGACATCTTCGACGAGTGCCTCACTCGAGCTGCGTTGGCCAAGCTCAGCCGCAGAATGTTTCGGGTTAATAGATATTTCGACCCCAAACATGCCAGCATGGCCAATCAAGTCAAGTCCTTCAGACACAACACCATCACTCCTTTATTCCAAAAGTATAGAATAGGCAATATCTTCAACACCTCCCCAACGCCACAACCATCTCCTCCAATCACTCCGCATCCCAACGGAAAGGTAATTAAAGGTCAAATTCCATCTTTATTATATCATCTATTTATCTATTGCAGTCTCTACATTTACTTTGCTTTCTGCCCGAATTCCTATGCACTTTTTTGGGTGAATTCAAGTTTATTAATTCCAACTATATTATATTTTTTAAATAAACTTATATTTTATATATATCATCCCTTGATGTGATAAATCTAAAACTCAAATTCATTCATGTTTAAAGCAAAATTTACTTTTAGCATGAAAGAGACTTGATCTACGTGAGAAAAATGAAAAAGATATTTTATTGTGTTCATAAGGTTGTTTGATTGTATTTAGATTGTTGCTTGATTGCAAGATTGTTTGATTGTATTTTAATTATTGTTTGATTATTTTGTGGTTTAATTGTATTTTAGTTGTTGCTTGTTTGAATATTAACCATTAATTTTTTTAGATATGATTCATTCTTTTTTCTTCTAGGATTTTTTTTACATGATCTCTCCTCTACTTTTAGCAAATATATTTATGATTATCGTAAATTAATTTTACACTGAATTTAATTTACTTTTCTTAATTGTGTATTTGTGTTTGGTTGAAGGCAGTAGTTGGGAAGTTAGACTATGCGCAGTAGGGGTGTGCACGGTTTGGCTCAAACCGGCCAAACCGAAATGATTTGGTCAGTTTGGCAAGTGATTTAATCAGTCGGCCGGACCGTAAATTTCAAACCGTATTATTTGGTTTGGTCCATGGTTTGAGTACAGAACCGGCCGTTTGGACCGGATCGGACCGTTAATAATTTTAATAAATATTTAAATTATATATTGTACTCAAAATATTAATGTAGTACATTTAGTGTAATTGTTCAAGCTATATTTTGAATTTTAAAAGGTACAATTTCAAATCCTATATGCAACATCAAATAATTTTTTTCCTCCTACATTTTTATTTATTTGTAAACGTCTCTCATTTTACCCTTATTATCTTCTCGAAATAAGTATGAATCCTATATTGTGCAATCATAGATTTTTTTCTCCTACATTTTTATTTATTTATTTATTGAAATTTAAAATAAACCCTAAACTATCCAATATTACAATCTCACAATTTTAATTCAAGCATCGTCAGCTTCACCATTGTCGCATCGTAATAATGCGACCTTTTATGAACTATTATTTTTTAGAATGAGATATGAACTATTATATTTTGATGTCATAAATTGTTTGTTTCTACTATGATTGTCTTGTACTTTGTCGATGAGAACCATTATTTATTTATTTTAATTTCTCAAATAAATTATTGCTAAAAATAGATTTTTTTTAATGTTTTGACTTTGCTCGTTAAAGTCATTCCAAACCGTTAAACCGGTCGAACCAAACCGTTTTATTTGGTTTGGTTTGAAAAATTAATTTGGCCGATTTGATTTGAGAATTTTTCAATCCATATTATTTAATTTGGTCCATACTTCAACCTTCAAACCGATTAATCGGACCGTGTACACCCCTAGTGATGACCCAATTGGATTGGTCACCCCAAGAAGACAAACAACCTTTAAAAAAAATTGAAAATTGATTAAAATGGTGTGATCTAGTTTGTTAATGTTCATCCTGCAAACTTTGGGCACTTTGAACCTTTTTATAGGGTGACACCTGTTTTTAAATATAATACGTTTTTGTTTTATATAATTATTAGTATTTTGCTCACGCGTTGCGTGAGAATTTTAAATGTTTTTATTGATTTATATTTAATGTGATTTATTTGTAAATAATCGAAACATTAGTTTTTAATTTGAACAATGTTTACAGATTTTTTTTATTGGGTTATCCTATTAAAATAGGATTAGATGTTTCAACATGACCCAAAAATAATCATGAATAAACATTTAACCAAGTGCGCTTCTAGATCGACACTCATATATTATTTTCTTGATATGTTGGGTTTCGATTTATTACTTTTAATGCTAAACAATTTTCATTATTTTTAATTGTGCGGAAATTTTTCAATATGTTATTATTGAAAAAATTTAAGTTTTCAGCCAATTACTTATGTTTTTCTCTGTATCTTCAAAAAAAAACTTTCATCATTGATGTATCCTAAAAATTGTACTCATTAGATTTAACTGCATAAATTAGTGAATGTTATACATATTATACTTGATGTGAAACTATTTGACTTGTAATTTGATTTACTACTTTCACATATGTTAAAAAAAATTTACACACAATCTATGTCGTAAGCTCTTTAACGACTTCAATCAAATCAGAATATCACACTATGATAATGACTCTTGTGCTTTATTAATAGCAATTATGATATTCTGGCAGTTCTCTCAATGATATTAGTTTTTATACGGTATTGTTTGATCGTCGATAGTACATACCTCATATTGATTCGTATCAATATCATATTGTTTTGCATTTGTTAGTTCAAGACTTCAAGTCAAAATAACTTGAGAAATTTTGTTTCTGAGTTCGAAGTCTTGTTTCCCCTTTAACTATTATAACATAAAAATTATATTTCAACTCTTATATTTTCAACTTAATTCATTTTTTTATTCACTCCATTTTATTTTATTTGATTGTCAATCTATTTTTTTATGCACCTTATCCCTTCATTAATTGTACATTTCAAAATAATATGTTTAACGTTAAAAATAAATATTCTCAAACTCACACACATTTCAGACTTTTCAAAATTTCAATGTAATAAATAAAAACATATGTATTCTTGTGAAGGATATATCTCAATATATTTTTCAAATATAGTTACTTTAATTTATTATTTTTAAGCTGTAGCAGAGATTAACAACCTAACTTGAGAATCAATAACCAAAATTTTTGCACATGTTCACTAAAAATAAAGTTGTGTTATATTATTTCAATGCAATGGCCATACATCAAACAAATTAGATTCACCATAAAACATATTCGAATAAGATATTCTTTAGTAGGTGTTTGAACACTTGTTCTTCAAATCTCTCTTTCTCTCCATAAACATATATAATAATCAACATCACTTATATATTTTTTAAAATATTCTAACATTGTATATAGGAATATATAATAAAATAATACGTATAGGATTAATTGATAGCTAACTAAGAAAAATAATTATTTATTTTCATAAATCTATATATAAATATTATAAATAATAAGAAATATATTTTTTTAATATTATTTTTGGTGTGAATTTTGTTAACATCATTAGATAAAATTATATATTTTGAATAAAAATATTGAGAAGATCTAAATTAAAAAATATTTTTGATATATATTATTGATAATTAAATATATATTCTATAAAAAAAATCTAAAATGAAATCTACAATTTTCATTTTCATTCACTAATAAATACAATTAATTTTTTTGAGTAATATAATCAAGTTATAATGAAATTTATCAGTTCATAATGAATGAACTTAATAATTCAACTAATAAATTATTATTATAACTATAATTTTGCAATTTTACACTCCGGTCTTATTTTAATATATATATATATATTTAAAAATTATCAATATTCATAAAAATAAAACTCCATAAATCGAGATTTATTGAGGAAATTATAAATCGATTAATATAACTTTGCACTTTGCGAAATATTATAAATTTGTACTACAGAGCATTTTATTCATTATTAATTATTGTAATTTTTCATGTCAAATAAATTTTGTGTTTAAAGTGCATAGCAAAGCAATTTATTTATTGTAATTATAAACTTCAATATAATAATATTATTAAATTTCTTTTATTATATTGGAATAGAAGAATTAATATTTTAATTAAAAAATAGGTTAAGTTGGATCATTAATTGGAATGTAGATAATATTTGGTTATATGTTGTGTTAATTGATAAAAAATAAATTTAATAATTTATTAAAATATTGGGTCATGCACAAACAATCACTCATGAAAATAGTCAGAGCATATATTGAGTCCGAGAATGTTTGCTTTTTATTATCTCGATTTTCAATATTTTTGGTTTTCGTGCAGATTAATGTTGTAGTTACACCTCCGATCGAAGAGGCGAGCTCTTCACATAGTCATATCAATGAAGATTTGATAAATCAAAACGTAAGTACCAGTTTCCCAGCATTTTATATCTAAAAACTATACTAAATCAATTACTCCCACATAAATTCAATTCCTTTTTTTTTCTGTTCCGTGATATTACTTCACTTTCTTAAAATAATAATTTTTTCATATTTATCAATAAAATTTTTATTCCAATATCACCTACTACATACTTAGGTTATCGTGTTCGCTCAAATATGAACAATTTAACAGGGACGGAGGGAGTATTATAGATTAAAAACGCAGCAATTAATTGAACGCACAATAAATTAAGAAAGTTGAGATTTTTTTTTATAAATACTCAAGCTATACAATAATAATTACAAATCATTGCTAGTTTATTTTTTAGGGATAATGGTCAATTTAACCTACTATTCTAACATAACAATTTAATCCTTGCATAACTATTTAGCTCAATTAAACTCTTTAACTTTTAAAATTGGCTCAATTTAATTTTTTATCATAAAAAATTATAATTTTATCCTAATTATGAGAGAGAATATACTAAAAAAATTACGAATTTGCGACGGAATTTTCCATCGCGAATTACATAATATTCTCGTCGCTGAATAATTGACGACTGAATATTAAATTCCGTCGCGAATTTTTTTCCTAAAAAAATAAATTTAAGTTATTTTATTGTAAATCAGTTATTGGCCGGTCAAACCACCGCAAATCGGTCTGGTCCACCTTAAGATTTTATGGTTGTGTTTACAAGGTTTCGAACTCGAGACCTCCCGCATCCAAGCCCTGCCTGTTACTGCTGGACCAACTACATTCATTAAAATTGTGAATTAGCGACGGAAAATTATGTCGCAAAAATTTAGCAAAAAAAATTTATGTTGCTAAATTTAAAAATTATTCCGTCGGTAGTCCATTACGAAATGGCGACATATTTTTCATTTCGTTGCAATTTTAAGATTTTATTTGCCTTACGATTTTATCTTAAATTTTTAATTGTTTATTATTTTGTATATTAATTTAGTTATTTTTTATTTATACTTTTAATTTGTATAAATAAACAAAATTAATAAAATAAAAATACATCTATTAATAAATAAATCTAGTATATGAACTAAAATATACTTATAATTATTTCTAGCTAAAAATATGAGATGGAAAAAATGTTATTTTCAAACTCATTTTATTCGAACACTCCAAATATTTAACTAAAATACTTATTATCATGTACAATAAATTTATTTTATTTTAATACTCCAAAAATTTATCTTTTAAACACTATTTTCAAAATTAATATGATATGATACCATTAATTAAGCGATAATTGTAAATACTCCAACAATTTATTATCTTTGATTATTTCATAATTTGATTAGAACGAATAAATAATTATGTTGGATATAGTCTCTTCAGGTGTCAAAATAAATGGTGTGACGAGACTATTAAACTAGTGTTATTGGTTTGTATTGAATTTTTCCATTTTACATTATTTTTCTAATCACTAATTAGTTAAGCATTTTTTTATCGTGAACATGTTAAGGATATTTTTCATCTTTAGGGGAATACTTAAATTTATTGTCATGGCATTTGAATGAAATATTTATTCATAATAATAAAAATTAATTAATATAACAAACCAAATGCCACGATGATAAATTTTAATACATTTGTTTAACTCATATTTTTAGCTAAAAATAATAATAAGTATATTTTTAGTTCATAAACCATATTGATCTATTAATAATGTATTTATTATTTTATATTTTATTAAGTATTTTTATTTATACAAATTACAACTATAAATAAAAAATAACTAAATTAATATACAAAATAATAAACAATTGAGAATTAAGATAAAATCATAAAACAAATATATTCGCTCTCCTAATTAGGATAAAACAATATTTTTTTAATATATGAAGGGTTAAATTGAGCTAATTTTAAAAATTAAAAGGATTTAATTGAGCCAAATAGTCAAACAGGTTCTAAAGTGGTCTTGTCAGAATTGTCGGAAAGCTGAATTGACTCTTATCCCTATTATTTTTATTTATTTTTCATTTGAAAGCATAACAATTTAAGAAGTTCAATTAATTGAGGTTCTTTGAATAGTCAAAATTTGCGAAATTCGTAGATGAGAACAACTAGTTGGACGCAGTAGAAAACTACAAGATAATAGAAGTACTCACAAAAATTGGAAAGGTTTTGGGTTGTCTTGGGTTAGGCAGGCCTAAATGGATTTTATCCATTAACTCAAGCTCAAACCCATATAATATATCTTGATTGGGATTAATAAACCCTATTTGAGATGGGTTAACCCATTTGAGTATGATAAACTCCGCCTAAACCGTTTAGGCCTGCCTAACGCAAGTTTTTGATAAAAAGTGACTATCATAGGGATGGTTTATTTATTTTTAAATTGATTGTTATAATATTGAACTGGGTTGGGGAGAGGTGGATTGCAATTCGCGCGTCTCTCAACTATTTAGGGATGTATGTATAATTCCGTTAAGCTATAAATTATAATACATTATAAAATCAAAGTTGGTTGTTTTTATTTTGCTTAATGTACTTTTGTACTTTATATTAAGCTTAAGCAATATAAAAGAAAAATAATCCTAAGTACTGCCTGATCAATCTAAGAATTTATAGTCATTTATACTTAATACAAACATTATTTTTAACATTGATTTCGCTCTCTCCTATATATACACTTATTTATAGAAAAGTAATCATATGAAAATATTTTTTTAAGATATTAAGAATGAATATAATTTATGCACAACTAGCTAGTTATCAATATCGAAGACTAAATGATTTTTCATGTAATAAAATATATATTGTTCGATAATGAATTAAGAGTAATTTTATGATATATTTTCCGTTTCATCTTAAATTGTTATAAAATTTAAATAGTCATAAGTCACTGAATTATATTTATTTTTTCACTTATCATTCATCAAATTAAATCTGATTGAACTACCCTTTTAAACACGTACATTCATATTATATATGTTCGGTGGAAGAAAATCATAGAGAAATGAGTGTGTGAGTTTAAGATTCATGTATACTTATTTTTAAAAAAAATTATCATTATATACATGTAACACCACAGTCACTCTCTTAAAATACATGAAATTGTGATAGAATGCTGAAGTTATATATGCTACCAAATACGTACATTATATATTTCTAGAAAATTAACAAAAACCCCAGCTCAATGACATTGTACATTAATGCATACTTTTTGGTGTTATATTGCAATATCTAGTGCATCTTATATATAAGCAACAGTTTTATTATTTTGATTTATTTTTCCACCTACTTAAAACTCTTGCATTATTAAACAAACCATATCTTAATGCATGATAACAAATATTTTACGAGTTTTTATACATATAAATAACAATATTCTGCTAAATTGTATAAAAAAAATACAATGTATTTGATTTTTAAGAAAGTAAATAACTTTTGCATGCTACAAGTAGTGCATCATAAATCAATATATATAGGAAGTGCATTCAAGATGATGTATACAATTATCATATAAATTGATCGTACTACTAAATACATTATTTATTGCTTTGTCATATTATATATATGCATATTACTGTTTTATATACTTTTCTTAATCATGTATAATTAGTTTTTAATGGAGGACGATAGTTAGGAACTTTTACTATTTCAAGATTAATCTTTTCTTTCATGTAGATTATTGCGGTAACTCCCTCAATTGAAGGCAACGTAGAAGGCCTTACAGGAGAGGCGAGTACTTCACAAATTCAAGAAGTAAGTTGCCATTTTCGAGCATTTTATACTTAGCAAATTATTCAAGCTAAATAAATAATTTACCAAAAATTAAAAGTATATTAAATTCTTCGAACAAAAACATTAATCGCACCCACTATTGTGAGCGACTAAGGCGCGGGATGAGTTAGGAATTAGAACAACCGTTGTAACGCCCCCAACTGACCTCCCTAATTTGGGGCCACGTTACATTGATATTTCAGGTTTTATCAAACACATTTCAAGAATTTAAAGCGGAAGATTTATTTTAAATAAATAGGATAAGTAACAAAAAGAAATTGTACTTCGAGTCAGTTTAATGACAGAGTTTTAAGATTGTAAATATTCATAAGGGAAGGGAATTTCAGAGTGTGGTGCAGCAGTGTGTGTAGCGTGATGGTGACATGTATATGGAGATACATGTCACAGGATCTTGTATCTTTTCAAAAACCACTTCATTCCACCAGCTTACACCCCGAAACTCCCATCCTTGTTGCTTAACCTGCACGTTTTAGAAATAACGCGAGGGGCTGAGTACTTACGTACCCAATGAGAAACATGCCCGAAAAACATACATTTATATAAGAAACATGCTATGCAACTCACACAGATAAACGTGGGGTTTTGTTGAAAAGAACCACGCTATCCAAAATATTTTATTTTTCACGCGCGTGCTATTTACATGATATTATATCTGTTTCAGTGTTGTAACTGGAAGTTGGCTGACTTCCAAGTTACGATGATCAGTCAGGAATGTAAACACACTCAACCCACTGTCATCTAAGTGCACTAGTCTCAGCAAACCATTTTGAGACCCGATCGTTTAATAACATCATTCACAATCACCTTATCCAAATACAAATAATTTTCACCTTATATCTTCAAATTCCCAATCATATGGAGTCGCTACTCCATACTACTAATTGAGTTCTAGCGCAGTTATGAGAACCTGGTTCTAAACTCATTAGTTATTCTCTCTTGTCGATGGGAAACGACAGAGGACAGATATAATAGCATAAAACATGCATAGCGGTCTCATTTTAAAGCAAAACATTTATAACACATTTTGAAAATGAAAACGCGCATTTTGTTTTTTTTACTGAAATAGTTTCCCACCTGATATTTGGCTTTGTGTATAGATGCTTTCCCGCTAGTACTAGCTTAACTATCCTCCGACCTCAAACTCCTACAATAATCAAGGTCAACTAATTAGGATAAACGATCTAGGACAATAGCGAATTCAATCAGAATCGGATAATCAACTCATAATCACTTCAATCCTAATATGATTCTTATAATTCCCTTCAATCGCATTCAACATCGTTCATACTCGTAATCCAAAACCAAACACTTATCAAATCATATTCTCATGCTTAATATGCTTCTCATTTCATATATTAAACTTAGGGATTAAATTGACTCAATATGGAATGAAAATTAGCTTAAAAATCATGTTTTAACCCTTAAGGTCGAAGCCTATCCCGAACGTAATTTGTCCGTCCCGAACGGGATGGACGACGAGCATTTTTTTGTCTGGCCGAGGGCCATCCCGAACGGGATCAAGCCATCCCGAAAGGGATGGAGCCCCTGCTCTCACCCCTTGCCCGTTCAAGACTTGTCCCGAGCGGGATGCTTCCGTCCCGTTCGGGACGAGTCGTCTTCTCCGACGAACTCGCCGGATTTCCCCCTGAAATTCGATTTTTCTCGCGATTTCTCCGACCGATCTTACATGCAATTACATAAATGAGATTCCTAGACACTCTAGAACACGAATATAGCATCTAAACACCAAAATTCACGAAGAAATCAAGTAAGAAGAAAGCTCAGCGGAGCTCCTCCACACACGGCGGCGTTGGCGATTTACGGCGACGAAACCCTGTTTTCTTGACGTCCGAACGTTCACTACATCACAAGGAATACAAATCTAACGTCAAAACGCCGATTATTGGCCGGAAAAATGAAATTCAAACTTTAAATCTCAAAAATCGCAACACAAACCCACCTCAACTTCTCACCTCAATATCTTTCTCGTTTCTTGTCCTCTCGGAGCCCACGAGTACTCAAAACGAAGCTTGAGACAAGATCTTCACGATGGTGGTGGTGGTGGTTCACCAGATGGTGGTCTGAGGTGGCCGGAATCGCGCCGGAAAGGTGGTCTGACGGGAAGGGTTTTTCTGAGTGGAGAAGAGAACTTTCTCTCTCTAGCTTATAATATATGGTGGTGTGAAATGAATAAAATCTTACTATATATTTGTCTAATAATCTTCTAATTTCATCACAATAATTACACATATAATTATATAAGTTCCTCTTTGTATATATATATCTTATAACCCCATATTAATTCCAACATAATAATTCTAAAAATACATGCAAAACATCCAAAAATCAATTCCCAATACATAATATTCCAATTCCACCATAATACTTCCAATAAATCTTGGTAATCCCTTCAAGATTATAAAATAACCAAGCTCATTAACATAATTAAAGTCTCAAATCTTAATCAACTAAATTCAAATGCTTCTCATTAAAAGGAAATTCCCCTTTATTAAAATCAATTGATCTTTACAAAAGCTTAATTAAGCTTGGGGTATTACAACCGTGCTATTTATATAGATGAATTGAGTTAGTTCAAGATAGATAAGATTATTCAAATTCAAGTTTGCAATCAATAATTAGGAATAAAGTCATTCAATAGATACAATCGATCGTATATGGAATACATGTAAGAGTTTAGTTTCAATGTGGACTTTTGGGTGAACGTAAGTTTTAAATTAATGTATTTTGTTTTATTTTATTTTTTAAAAAAGAGTGTTAGTTAAAAAAGAATCCATTTTCACCATCATCTCAAATTGCACACAGCCCATGTCATAATTAAGTTTGCTTATAATCTGCAAATCGATAACGAGACCTAGCTCCTTCTTCAGCCTTGACACTGCAGTTTGATAATGCATGCATATCGATATCATAAGTATTAGATTATAGATATGCATAGATATACATGCATATTGTATATCTATTAGAATTAGGAATTGCATATTGTATATCTATTAGAATTAGGATTTTAGATTTTTCCGTATCTTTTTGTACTCTATTTATATGTTTGATCAATGAATAATATTTTCGTGGCAAATATTCAAAACCCTCTCATGGTATCAGCCTAACCGATCCGAAAATTTTTCCTCCCTCTCTCTTTCCTTCTCCCTCGGCTGCGCCGATCTTCCCTCCCTCTCTCGAAAATTTTTCCGGCACTCGCGCACGCCCTCGCTGCACCAGCCCTCCAGCGCGCAGCCCCTCCTGCGTCCGCCCTAGCCCGACGCACGCCCTCGCTCTCCGCCACAGCCTGCGCCGGCCCTAGCCGTGCGCTCTCCTCGCTGCACACAAGCCCGCGCCGCTCTTCCTGCACGCGTTCGGCATCCATCGTCGGCTCTTCCTTTTTTGCCGTCACGTTTCGTCGCTCTTATGGCGAACGATCCGGATCACCTTCCGCTAGCCACCCTCGTTCACATGGTCACGATTAAGTTGACATCGGCCAATTTTCTATTATGGAAGTCTCAGTTAATTCCGCTGCTTACATGTCAAGATTTGCTCAAGTATGTTGATGGTACTTCCGCACCACCGCCGCCGACTGTTCCTACTTCCGGGGGTGCGATTGTTCCTAACGCAGCCTATACAAAGTGGCGTCAGCAAGACCAACGTTTACTAAGTCTGCTTCTCTCTACTCTCTCTGAGGAAGCCATGGCTGAAGTCCTCGGATGCAATACGGCGCGTGACGTTTGGGTTGCCCTAGACACTGCCTTCAGCAACAAGTCCAAAACACGTGAGCTTCGTCTGAAAGATGAACTTCAGCTTCTCAAGCGTGGTACCCGATCAGTCTCTGAATTTGCTCGGGAATTCAAGTCTCTATGTGATCAGTTAGCAGCCATTGGACGTCCTGTTGATGATACAGACAAAGCACACTGGTTTCTTTGTGGATTAGGCCCAGCCTTTTCGGCCTTTTCCACTACTCAGATGGCTCTCACTCACTTGCCTTTATTCCGTGATCTTGTTAACAAGGCAGAAAACTTTTCTTTATTTCAGGATTCTTTGGATTTATCCTCTTCTGGCTCTCAGGTTGCTTTTTACGGAAAGCAACGACAATCAAACTCAGATGATAAAGGTTCCAAGGGCGATCAGAACAAATTTGGAGGCAGTTCGAAACCACCATCGAACAACTATTCTCAGGGCAAAGGGCGCGGTCGAGGTTCCAACAAGCGCCCGCCTCGCTGTCAGATTTGCCGTCGTGATGGCCATTATGCGACGTTCTGCCCTGAACGATATGCTCGCCAGCCTCCATCCACGGCCAACCTTGCTGAAGCATTTAATGCCAACTGTTCTATCTCTCCGGCATCCTCTTCAGACTGGTTTATGGACACCGGCGCTTCAACACATATGACTCCGGATACTTCTCTTCTGGACCCTACTCTGGGACTGATAACGTGGTAGTTGGTAATGGTGCAGCTCTACCTATTTCTCATATTGGTCGATCTTCTATTTCTAACTCTATTAATCTCCTGGATGTTCTGGTTGTTCCGTCTCTAACGAAGAATTTATTATCTGTTAGCAAGTTGACGTCTGATTATCCGGTTGATGTCTCTTTTTCTAATCAGTGCTTTGTTGTTCAGCACCGCCACACCAAGGATATCCTCGCTCGTGGTCGTCATAGGCAAGGTCTCTACATGCTAGACCACATTCAACCGGCTTTCGTTTCACTGTTGAAGACTAATTCTTCTCGTGCATCGTTTGAGTTATGGCACAGCCGTTTAGGGCATGTCGCCTTTGATGTTATTTCTCTTTTATGCAAACAAGGACATATCTCTGTTTCTTCCTGTTTGCCTAAACCTGTTTTATGCTCTCCATGTCAACTTGCGAAAAGTTCTCGTTTACCTTTTCAACTTAATGAAAAACGTTCCTTACATGTCTTGGATCTAGTTCACTGTGACTTATGGGGCCCGGCGCCCGTTGTTTCCACTGCCAATTTTAAATACTATGTTATTTTTGTTGACGATTTCAGTCGCTTTACCTGGTTATATCCTTTGGCAAAGAAGTCGGATTTTTATGATGCTTTAAGATCGTTCACCTTATTTGTGGAAAATCAATTTTCTACCACTATTAAACGCTTTCAAAGCGATGGTGGAACGGAGTTTACTAACCATACTGTGCAGGCCTTTTTTCGAGAGAAAGGTATTCATCATACCCGTTCTTGCCCTTACACTCCTTCTCAGAATGGACGTGCAGAACGGAAACATCGGCATATAACGGAAACTGGCCTGGCACTACTCTTCCAGTCTCGCCTACCGTTGCACATGTGGGTCGACGCCTTTTGCATGGCAGCTTATATTATTAATCGTCTACCCTCTGGTATTCTCGACGGTCTCTCTCCGTTCCAGGTTTTATTTGGATGTGCTCCTAATTTCAATAATTTTCATCCATTCGGCTGTCGTGTTTATCCTTGTCTTCGTGATTATGCTGCTAACAAGTATTCTGAAAGAAGTCAGCCATGCATATTTATTGGATATTCTTCACATCATAAGGGCTATCGCTGTCTGGATCCTGTCACCTCTAAGGTATATATCACTCGGCATGCTCGCTTTGACGAGCTGAATTTTCCCATGGTGAACGCAGGCGCTTCCGTGCCTATCTCTAGTTTGGATATCTCGAAGTTTTTCGAACCTTCCGCTGTCACTCCTCCTCCGGCGTCGTCTCACACTCATTCGCCCTCCACAACCACGCCAACAGCATCAAATCCGAGCCCCTGCTCTCTATGCACCCCTCCTGAGCTTTCGCCCCCTGCTGCAGCCGAAGTGCCTCAGCCCGCCCAGCCTGCCGCCGAACCAGAGCAGCCCCCGCCACCGGACGACGCTGTCATCCCACCATTGGCTGCTACTCCTCATCCGATGATTACACGGGCTCGGGCAGGTATTTTCAAGCCCCGTCATATTGCCTACTACGCAGACACGGCACTTCACCATGCTCTCTCAGCCGCTTCTGAACCGAAAGGTTTTAAATCAGCAGTTAAGGACCCACTCTGGCTTGCTGCTATGAATGAAGAAATGCAGGCACTGCACAAGAATGGCACCTGGTCTCTTGTTCCGCGACCCCCTAACACCAATATTGTAGGGTCAAAATGGGTTTTTCGTACTAAATACAGATCAGACGGCTCTATTGAACGTCATAAGGCTCGGCTTGTTGCTCAGGGTTTCTCACAGATTCCAGGCATGGACTTCGATCATACCTTCAGCCCTGTTATTAAAGCTGCAACAGTGCGGATTGTTCTCTCTCTTGCTATTCATCATGGCTGGCCTTTGCATCAACTCGATGTCAAGAATGCGTTTCTAAATGGCCATTTATCATCGCCGGTCTTCATGGAACAGCCGCCTGGATTTATTGATCCGAGATATCCTTCTCACATTTATCGCCTTTCAAAGGCATTATATGGTCTTAAGCAGGCACCTCGGGCATGGTTTGAAAGGCTAAGCAACTTTCTCGCATCAATGGGCTTCTTATGCAGTCAGGCGGATACTTCTTTGTTCATTTACTGTCGACAGTCCATCATGATTTATATTCTTGTCTATGTTGATGATATCATTGTTACAGGAAATGCTGAGTCTCATATTACAGCCTTCATTCGCCGCATGAACTCCGAATTCTCTATTAAAGACATGGGTCGCCTCAGTTACTTTCTTGGTCTTGAAGTCACTTACACTGACGATGGCTTCTATCTCTCACAGGCTAAGTATGCACGTGACATTCTCCAGCGCCATGAACTGCTCGATGCCAAACCTATGAGCACTCCTCTTCCAGCCGGCGTTGCACTATCTTCAGAAGGAGATGCCTTCTCTGACATTACTCGGTTCCGGTCTATTGTTGGAGCACTCCAATATCTAACAATAACCCGTCCAGATATTTCTTTTGCAGTTAATCATGTCAGTCAGTTCCTTCAGGCGCCTACAATTGAGCATTTTCAGGCAGTAAAACGCATACTACGCTATGTCAAAGGATCTCTATCATATGGACTTCGGTTTTCACGGAACTCTCCCTGCGACCTAATCGCCTATTCAGATGCAGATTGGGCGCGATGTCCGGACTCCAGACGTTCCACTTACGGCTACGCGATCTTCTTGGCTGGAAATTTAGTTTCATGGAGTTCTAAAAAGCAGCCGACAGTAGCTCGATCTAGTTGCGAATCGGAGTATCGAGCCATGGCAAACACAGCGGCAGAAATTCAGTGGATACTCTCCATTCTCCGAGAACTCCACATTCATTTGCCCTCTTCGCCAGTTCTTCACTGTGATAATAACAGTGCCATCTTCATCTCACAGAATCCAGTTGCTCACAAGCGTGCAAAGCATATTGACATAGATTATCACTTTGTTCGCGAACTCACTCAGCATGGCAAGCTTCACACGACTCACATTCCTTCGGAGCTTCAGATTGCAGATATCTTCACCAAATCTCTCTCAAGACCGCTGTTTGAAGAATTTAGACGCAAGCTGCGTATCTCTCAAGTTCCGACACTCGCTTGAGGGGGGATATTAGATTATAGATATGCATAGATATACATGCATATTGTATATCTATTAGAATTAGGAATTGCATATTGTATATCTATTAGAATTAGGATTTTAGATTTTTCCGTATCTTTTTGTACTCTATTTATATGTTTGATCAATGAATAATATTTTCGTGGCAAATATTCAAAACCCTCTCAATAAGTGTGCTAACTTTTACTCCTTCTGTCCTATTGAAGTAGTCTGTCCCATTTTCCTAAAATGACAAACTTTTTACACTCACCAATAAAATATTAATCCACTACACTCACAATCCTTAATTCTCGTGCCGAAAAGAAATGAGATTACTTCACAGAAACGGAGGGAGTACTATTTTTGTGGCTATAAGACTTGAATCGTATATCATTTAATCCATGCTTGTAAGTCTTACACAATATTCGGCCATATTCCTAGCTCAAACTCTAATCTATTGATGATCATATTTCCTTACGGGAACAAATAAGCAATCAAGAAATATTTTCAAGAATTTGATAATTAATTTCAAACCAATTCATATTTTCCACATTTTTATTTAAAAAAAGAGCTAAAGTAGAGACCGTGATATATGAGTTAGAAAATTTGGCACTTTTAATATGGAGAAGCTCTATTACAAATCACATGCACAGCACCTTTCTTAATTCAGACTTCCGCCTGCCTCTAAATTTATTAATTTCTCGATAAATTGAGCATACAATGATTCTCTGTAAATACTACTGCTGAACCTTACTTATAACATCTAAAATGTAATTGTAGAATAGTCCAAATAAAAATTAAAAGCTATTCAGATCAAATTCTATAATTAAAGTAAATTTAATCTAAACCTAATTTGAAGCGTATATTCATAATATTCTTTGTGAAAAATCATGTGAGTACAAAGTTTTACCTCAAGTCAAATATTGATATATATAGGTAGCAAGCTGAGTAAAGATTGATCCACTGAGGAATAACTGCAGCTTTAGAAATTATCTCTAAGGCTCCACTTGAAAACACTTTACTTCAATAATTAATCCAACTCCAATCATATCCTTCCCAACTGAACAAAGACAAACTAACCGTATCATCACAACAATTAATCCTCTAATAAATTAATTAGAATATATTGTCAATTATTGATTGTAAATTGTCTATTATTCTTAGAATTGGTCAATTAGTGATTCTTAACCTGACTTGCTCAATTGGTTGTAGGCATCTATCAATCAATTCAGATGTCAAATCTTTCTAAGTATTTAGACTAATTTATTGATCAATTGCTATCAATCCTAGTTAATTTATTCACCATAAATTCTATTCACATACATACATATGTATTCAAATAAATTCCCAAACTATGATAATTTATGGAATTCTATCATATACTATTAAATTTATATAATTTTATCCTACATGCACTATATTTATTTATGAAATTCATTCCAATCCATTTGACATCATCAATGTAATACCACACTGTCTATATATTATCATGTTGGCAATCCACATCAACCTTTGATGTGGCAATTTTTTTTTCCTACATATTCTAATAGAAAAAGTTATAAAATTTAAATTTTTGTAAGTTAATTTTTTTGTTGAAGTTAATCATTAATTCTATTTTGATATTTAGAATTTTTAAAAATTTAAAATATTTGATGGGCAAAATCCACTTTTGAATTTTAATTATCAAATTTATTATTCAATAACTAATAATAAGTTCTCATTATTTAATTTACATCTCTACTGTCATATCTGTTCCTTTATCTTCGCCGTGCCTTCAGCATTTTCTCATTAGTTTTTTTACATCTCTATCTACAAAATTTATACATACTTTTATTCAACATTCCATCAAATTAATTTGTAGTTTTTTATTGTTGGGGATAAACACCAATGTGGAGATAACAAAAGACAACCTAACCGTGGATGTGTTGTCCTTTGTGATCGGAGTGTGTTGTCCGTGGATGTTTTGTTCAAAAGAGGATGAATTGTTATTGTGTGGATTTGCACTTACATTAGATTAATATTCCAATATAAATAGGTACGTATATAAACGAAGGGTTAATTCTTTACTCTTGACTATAATTTTGAGTGAAGTTAGTACTCTTAAATTTATGTGCCAAATTGGAGAGTGAATGAACTTTCATCTCCATTTAAATTATGTGCGGCATTAAAAAAACTCTAAAGTGATAACTTTTTTATTATTGTCATAATGGTGAATGCACTTGGTAATTCTACCCCTCTTGCAGGACCCTTGTTAGCAATAAGTTAAAGCTCTTTTACTTGTTGGAATTTGTTATATAAATAATGAGTCTGCTAAAGTGTTGAGTAAAGAATTTTAATATATAAAAAATTATTGTGGCGAAATGTAAATCCTAATTAAGTTGATGTCTGGTTCAATGTTGGTGCATTCTTGAAAGCCTTATTTTAGTTAGTTGATTAGTCCCAATGTGGTGAGAGAAAAGGTTTTGGTATGACAACATATTATATATGCTGCCAATTTGCATATTTGAAAGTCAACAGTACCGGTGAACTAGGATGGTTTTGACGTTCTACACTCAAAGCAAAAGGTGTTGGTGTTGGTGTTGGTGTTAGAGTCAAATTAGTCGGCCACTAGGTTCGAATTGAAGTCCAAATGCGCTAAGCTTGGCAAAACTCCCAAGTCATCACTAATTAACAACCTCTATCAAGAACAAACCTTCAAGGATATGATAAATCAGCCAACATGAGATTGAAGAGTAAAAGGAGAGTATTAATTCTCTTAAAAGTATGTTCTTTAATTGAACGAAGGAACGTAAAGTTGTAGTTATTATGGATTGTGTATATATATTTTTCTCTCTTGCACGCAGACGCCTATGAGAAGAGGTTCAGTGGTGGGCTTTCAACAATAAGCAGATAAAATAATCAGTTTTCTCACTAGAGAATATACGGAACTAAAATTTATCTCCATCACCGGCATGCCTGGCCTGGGGAAGTCAACATTGGCGCGAAAAGTTTGGGACTCTGAAATACTTAGAGATCATTTTCCGATTGTGATTTGGGTTGAGTTTTCTCACAAATTCGAGAAAAGGAAGGTGTTACTGAGTATATTGAAAAATTTAACCAAAGAAAGAAATATTTACAGCATGAGTGATGATGAGTTGGCAAGAACAGTTAAGTTCTACCTGATGTATCCCAAGTTCTTGTTGATCTTCGATGATGTATGGAGTGAAGAGGACTGGGATGCCATCGAGACAGCTCTGCCAAAGGCTAATCGTCTGGGAAGAGTCCTGATAACAAGTCGAAGTGAAAGCGTGGCTGCGAAAGCAAGTTGGAGAAGGGATCTCTTCCCGTTGAATTTCTTGGATGAGAGCAATAGTTGGGATCTTCTTCAGCTACATGTGTTTGATAATCTTAACGTCTGCCCACCCGACTTGAAAGATTTAGGAAAAGAGATAGCCCGCCGGTGCGGCGGATTGCCTCTCGCAATAGTTGCTATAGCAGGAGTTCTTTTGAAAAAATACTCAAGAGCAAGGGGAGTGAATGAGGCTAAAAATCAATGGAGTCAGATATTAATAAGCGTGAATAAGTATCTCTCCAACAGTGGCACAGAAGATCTGATTGCATTGAGTTACAACGATTTGCCTTTGGATATTAAATACTGTTTTCTGTACTTGGGGGTTTTTCCGGAAGAAAGCAGTATTCCCATCCGGAGATTAATCCGCATGTGGATTGCGGAAGGTTTCATATGGCGAACCGAAAACATGAACCAAAGCTTGGAGGATGTGGCCGAGGAAAATCTCAAGGAATTGATCGATAGGAACCTTGTGATGGTTGATAACCTCAAGCCCGACGGTTACATGAAATCATGCCGTGTTCACTCTTTGATCCGTGAGTTCTGCAAGAAGGAGGCTTCATTTGAAAACTGCAATCTGTTTCAGGAGATGGAAATGTCTGCACAAGATAGAGATTTCAAACCAAAAGTCTCCCAGATACAAGATCGGCGGCGGATATGCATCCACTCCCACCTAGAGGCCTTCCTGGGACAGAATCCACAAGGCCCACGAGTGCATTCTCTGTTGTGCTCAGCCAAGGAAGCAGTCACCTTGCAGCAAGCAGAGACTTCTCCCATCCCTCACCAATTCAAGAGGCTTAGGGTTGTAGATGTAACCCCTATCAAGTTAACTAAATTCCCATCTAAGCTTGCAGAACTAATTCATTTGAGGTACATTGTTCTGTCTGCTCATGCCGATGGTAATGATTTGTGGGCTCTTCCCAAAGAGGTCTCCAAACTTTGGAACCTGCAGAGTATTACAATCGAGACAAATTCAAGGACTTTTGAAATCAAGGCCAATTTATGGAAGATGGTGCATCTGAGGCATTTGAAGACAAAAGCAGCCATCATTCTTCGAAAGAAACTGAAAGGTCCAGCTGGAGAGCAGCTTCAATCAGTCAGCAGACTATCTACCCAATGCTGCACGGAAGATGTGTTTAGCAAAGCCAGAAACATTCAGAACTTGGGCATTTGTGGGGATTTGAACACCATTTTGGAAGTCCGTTGTCTGAGAAAATTGGAAAATCTTAAAAAGTTGAAGTTGGTGCATGATGTACATCCTACATCTTCATCTGAGAAACCATTATCTTGCCTGCCCGGTGATCTATTCCCACCCAATTTGAGGATCCTCCAGCTTTCAGGTACGTTTTTGGTTTGGAATCAAATTCGTACACTGAAAAACCTTCGTGCTCTAGAGATGCTAAAGCTAAAAAACAATGCATTCATGGGAGATAAATGGATGGAGGACGACGGTTGCTTTGATTCTCTAGAAATCTTGGTTATTGCTGACACGGATCTAGAGGTTTGGAAACTGAAAAATGATTACTTCGCTAAACTGAAATGCCTTGTACTGAAAGACTGCAAACAACTTCGCCAAATCCCACATGAGCTTACGGATCATCTTGAGATATTGCACCTTGAAAATGTTAGTGAATCTGCACTCAAGTCCGCAAACGATATTGCTGAGGAGAAGCTGCGGATGCAAGGGCAACCAAATGGTAGCAGCGTTCCCCCTGGGTTTCGACTGATCATAAACTGATTCTGCTGAGGTAATTAAATGGTGAAAAATAATTTAATAATCTCTTTACATGCAATGCAATAGCTTCATATGGCATGTTTCTGACAACATCTGAGCGGTTTGCTTGATGCAGGAAAATTGTCAAACACCTCGTGGACATTCAAATTGGCGACTAACTAGATAACGAGCGCCTGTTCGGAGGGAATAATTGAAGAGACTGTGGATTGTTGCTAGATATTATGAATCTTTACTATGCTTATCAATAAAGTCCTAATATATAGGACTAAGTTGTTTTTCATTATTTCTAATCATGTAGTTATATTTGAGCTATTTTCTTGTATTCTGTTGCATAAGCATTGTATAAGGCTATTAACAGCCTCTCATTTATCAAACGAAGAAGTTAAGTACTCTTATTTACTTTTATTCTTCACAAAGTGGTATCAGAACCTCCACTGGGCGTGGTATATAAAATCACAAATAATCTGCAGCATCCTTGGAGTGAGTGATATTCGAATATGAGTGAGGACTAGATTTCAGCAAAAATCCCTCATTTTGATGGTATACACTATGATAATTGGAATGAACTGATGGAGAATTTTCTTTGTGCAAAGGGACTAATACTATGGAGCTCCGACAAACTAGGATTTGAAGAACCAAGTGACAAAACCGCTATGACTGAAACGCTGCTGCAAAAATTGAGACTACCAGAATCAACAACCACAAAGTCAAGCATTATCTCTTCCAGTCCTTTGATAGGATAATCTTTGAACAAATCTTGGATAGACGCATGTTAGGTACATAAGTTAGAGAGCCCTAACTTCACCCAAAATCATAGTCAAGGGTTGGGGATTGGCCCCCACTTATATTCCCATCTACATTGGGTGTGGATCCAATGTTGGACAAACTCACACCATAACAACGCACATCCAAGATTGTTTGGACCTCTCTTAACAGGATATTGGTCTCGAAATCAGAGTTAGTCGAATATATGCAGCAGAAGGATTAAGAGCGAGTTCTTGCAAATTCAAACTGGTAGTTCTCAACCAGTTTGGTTTTTAAAAGAACTTATTTGTCTGCAAGTCAGATTAGCGTCAACTTTGGATATACTACAAGTCTACAACACGAGATAGTGTTGCATTTTAAATTATTGCATACATAAATAAAGCAGTAATGAGCACAATAATTTATAGAGGTTCGAACAACTGTCTTACGTCTTCTCTTTAGGCAGTAGCCTGGAATATACTAACTTCAGGATTACAATCTGACCTCACGATTTATCACAAGCTGGTGAATGCCCGTGTTCCCTAGTCCACTTGCTCACTCGCCCAGGGTCTCATTCTCCTTCAGCCCTCAGATAAGGAGTGTGGGCACACCACGCAGCCTCCTTCTCCAGAAGTTGAGAGCTTTTAAGTTCTTCCTGGAACTCTTCGAACTTGCGGCAACACGTCCGTGATAGTTGCAGCTTGGAGTTAGCTGCAACTGATGTGGTCTTTATAGGAAAGAAAGAGTACCAAAAATAGAAAAACTCATGGTTAGAAGCTTAGAAGCTATGAGTCTCGTATCCAGAGATTGGAACAAGGAAAGCTATTACAAATAGCCTCGAACAGAAAAAGTAAACTCTTGGAGTCTTTATTCAAAAATTACGATTACGAATAATGTATTTGCATTTCGAACCTTCGTTGAGAGTTTGTCATCTATCGTCTGTCGGTCTGTGTTCGTAAGGTGCGATGAGGCTCAAATCAGGTCACCCCATCAAGGAGTCATCCACTCCTTATGACGTAAGGAAGATCCTCCTCAGACACACCTGACTATTCATTATACGTCTTATGAGGATGAAGTCATGGCCTGACGGTAGGGATTTCATGCGTCCCTTCAATTCTGAGGTAAAAAAATGATAAGAATCAAGGTGGTCCGAAATTGAAGAATTTAATTAAGTCATTTGGACTTAATTAAATTATTGAAGGGTCCAAAGATTGAAGAATTTAATTAAGTCACCTAGACTTAATTAATTTATTGAAGTTGTGATTTACGATAGATATAGATATATCAAGATATTATTGAAGAAAAGAGAAGATTTGATTTGCTTGATATATCTGGGATATTTATTTGGTTTGATTTTTAGCAAGATTTGATTTCTAAATTTGTTAGGATTTGATTTATTTTCTAGGTTGATTAGGATTAGATTTGATTTTCTCCTTATAAATAGGGCTTCATATTTTCATTGTAATTCAGTTTTCAGTTTAATAATATTCGTGAGTTTAATTCTTCAATTATTTGAAAACTTAAAAATTTCTGTGGATTACCTTGAAATTCAATTTGACTTATCAATCGGACTTTCACATCCGTTTGTGGCGTCTTCACTATATCCATCATTGTTGAGGTGAGTTGCTTGTTGGGTCGTGGGGGTTCATTTTTCATCCTTGTTTGCTGTTCTCTACGGGTCGACTTCAATGGTGTTAGATTTTCTCATCGTATCAAGTTTTCAGTTTGCTTCCGCGTCACGTCCGAGTCATTTCAGTCGAGTTCCTGGGCTGCGATCTAAAACTTTTCTGGCAAGGATCGTATAAAAAACCCTCTCTGCGAGCGGGGAACCGATCAATAGGAAAATCATCTCAGACAACGTCTTCATGAGAATGATGATTTTACCTTCCAACTGATCAACAACAAAGTCTCTTTGCTCGATGACATCTTGGTTGATCTCCGGTTGTTTGAAGAGAGATGTCATTCGAAAGTTGGAGGTATGAGAGAGATAAGGCTTTTGGGAGTAATATTTCGGAGAAAATGAAGGGATAGATGTCAAGTGTATACCTTGAAGGTTTCCAAGGCTCTTCTTTAAATAGACGAACAATTCATTCATTCATGACGGATCTGATCCCCTGAGATTTGAAACATCCCGATTCTTTAGGAAATTTATTTGTTGTTTTACGTCCGTGAGAGTGATTACAGTGGCTCCTTCCACGTGTGACCTCCGCATTCATTCTTTTCCTTAATCACTGTAAAATCAGCTTCTATGATGGCGTGTTTAACTTTGAGAATAGATATTTCGTAACTCCCGCTCTCTGCAAATGTGTTGCGGGTTGGCATTGGTTGTGACTAGGATAGGCTGGTGGACATCTCCAGTTTCTTTGTTGACGTTGTCAGTTTAGTCTCTCTCCAATTTAATTATTCAGAAGACCAAAAACTGAGAGCTTGGACTCACTACATTCCGCTTCTTCAACAGAAAATCAAGAATGAGAGCTTGGGTTCATTCTTCTTCAAGTGCAATCCCTTCAAACTCTAGAAGACCGACTTTCATGCACAACTCTCTAAATCTTTCTTCAGGTAGTGGCTTGGTGAAGATGTCGGCCAATTATTCTTTGGTTCGAATATATTCCACTGAGATATTTTTCTTCTCGACGTGGTCTTGAATGAAGTGATGTCTGATGTTGATATGCTTCATCGTGGAATGATGAACTGGATGATTTGTTATTCACATTTAGTTGTTGTCACAATAGATTGACACACATTCCAATTCGACATTGTAATCTCTCAGTTGTTGTTTGATCCAGAGTATCTAAGCACAACAACTGGCTGGCGGCAGCCACATATTTAGCTTCAGTGGTGGATATCACAACCTAGTGCTGCTTCTTACTAAACCAACTTATTAGTTTATATCCAAAAAACTGACAAATACCACTGATGCTTTTTCTGTTTCACTTCAAAAACACAAAATGAGCAACTCGGCTCACGAGCTCAACCTCATGCATGAATACCCTCAACCAGGGTCGGCCCTTAGGGTAGGCAAGAAGGGCATGGGCCTAGGGCCCCCAAATAATTTTAACCCTTATATACATATACGCATTCCAAAAAATTTATAAATGGAAAATGTGAATTAGTGGTCTAACTAGTAGTGTGGATTGAGTGATAATCTGAAAAATAAGTTATATCACTAACAAATTCAATTACTATTTTGATGAAAAAAAAAATGAAAAGTGACACCTAACTATTATATTTTGTATGTTCTTTTTTTAATTTCTTTCGGCTAATTGTTTTCCTTTAAACTTTACAAGGTTTACAAATTAAAGTTATAAGAATTCAAATTCTTTTAATATTTATTCTTAGTTTTCCCAATCGTGTTTATTAAAAGAAATGCTACATAGATTAACAATTTTATGCATGTAATTATGATTTAGAAATCCTCAAAATACTAGAAGATCTAAATTATTTAAATACTTGATATTTATTTTTTTGTTGTTTGGTTATTGTTATTAGTTCCTATCACATAAGGAACAATATTGTTCCTATCACATCTTGTCCGGACCGGCCCTGCCCTCAACGCCATGCATTCAAGCCTCACAGTATGTTTATGATGATGAAGAGGGCGGTTGATTTATTAGAACTGTGCGTGCCACGAATTCATATGTTTTTATACCGTATGTGAATGTGTTTATTGTGTTGTTATAGCCTTCTCTCAGGTGTTGTGGTGATAAATTTGAAGAGCCTCATACGCCATTAAGAAGGTCGGAGCCGAGACCGAAGAAGGTGGTTGTGGGGATGGAGAGGAGTTTTAGCAATATTGGGGGATTATTATGGAGACAAAGAAAGCCTTTTAGAAGGGCTGCTCGAAAACGTTCACAACTTCAGACTTTATCACCATTCTTCTACGTACAGGATAAGTGAATGTAGGCACATGCATTAGCAAGCATATTAGCAAGCATTAATATTACTGTTCTTGCATGCATATTCTCCTTGGAAATGGCTTGTTTTGTTTATAGAGGTTAAATAAATTTCAAGTGAAAGGCATCTTATATTTTTTTAATGTATTTATATTTGTATTTTACTGATTTTCAAGTTGGGTTAAATCAGTGTTTTAAGATTTAAAATGCAACTCAGGCTTAGGTAATACGCATTTTCAATATCGACTCAATTTCTATTTTCTATCTAATGTCATCAATGTACGATGCACATTATATTAAAGCTTAGGTTTGATGGTTAAATTGATTATCTCAAAAAAATTTAAATGCTAACTAGATCTATTATGTGTGAAGATGTTTGTTCTTTTTTCAGAAATTCCATGTTAATTAAATTTCTATTGGCCTTTTAGATTTTGAGTTAATTTTGGTGTTTAATTATTTTTGTTTCAAATTAAAACGATCGTATTCTTGAATTTACTGAGATAGTAGATTTGAATATGTTAAAAGAGTAATCAGTTTCCATAGTTTAAAATAGATGTGCATGTTTGCATTGCGTGAGATAAAGAGTAGAATTCAATCACGGTTTGTTTAGCATATAATAAACGTATGAATGTCAAACATGTCAATCCGCTGGATTTCTGACTAACCCTATCAGGCTGTGGGTTAATTAGTCCAGGTTAAATGGGCCGTAATTTTTGTCGGGATGAAAATTCTCAGCCCTAACCCTTCAATTTTCGGGCTGACAGAATTACAATTTTTTATTTTTATTTTTTATTAAGCTTAAATATTTATTATTTTATTAATAAAATTAATTAATTATATATATATATAATTATTTTTATAATTTGGTACTAACATAAAATATTTTATATTAAGACGTTTGATAAATTATATGACTATATAACTCCAATAATATCGTATTAAATAAATTAATTAAATATACTGATTACAAAAGAATATTGCATGATATATCATATTGCAATATATATATATATATATTCTCCCTCCGTCCCGCAGGAGTAGTCTCATTTCCCATTTTTGTTTGTCCCATAAAATAGTCTCATTTTCCTAAATGACAAACTTTTTCACACTCATTAATAAAATATTAATTCTACTACACTAACAACCTTTGATTCTCGTGCCGAAAAGAAATGGGACTACACTAATGGAACGGAAGGAGTATAATTTATTACTCCCTCCGTCCCACACTATTAGTCCCACTTTCCATTTTCGTCCGTCCCATACTATTAGTCCCCTTACTATATTTGGTAAAAAAATTAAATATTTTTTTAATCTTTAAAAAAAAAAAGATTAAACGCGAAATTACTTTCCAGCCCCTGGAACCCTAAAAAAAGACCTATCTACCCCCACCGCTTATTACCCCCCCATTCCCCTTTCTCCCCCATTCGATTAGACGAACCCTAAATCGAATTCCCTCGAACCTTCGCCGCCCTAATTCCTCCGACTCTTAATCATCGGATCTTCTCTTTGCCGCCGCCCCTCTCACCGCGATGATGAAGCCCACTACATATTCACCGATCCGCGATGATGATTGCGATCTTGTTGCACCCCATGCTTCCCATTCGGCCGATGAAGTGTTGTTGCCCCCCGCCGCTAGTCGGCCGTGTAGGAGATGTCCCCTACACCGTCGATTTTTATTCCCCCTGCTTCCTCTCCGGCCGTTGAACTGTTGTTGCCCCCGCCGCTAGTCGATCGTGCAGGTGACGTCCTTTTTACCGACGGCCCCTTGAGTCCTTGCTCTATTATGTCCTTCTCTAAATATCCCCCTTTTTCGCATCTGTCCCTTCTCACCGCCGGTGTCACGGAGTCATGGATGGCCGACAGCTCGTTCTCACTGTCGGTTCATGTGCTGAGGGGGTCGTTGCCGCCGGTGGCTTGGTGTAACACCCCGCATTTTTCCGCGCTATATTTTTGATAAATAATTATTTTAAATCGCGCGCGATGACGAATAAGGTTTCAAAT
>JAPKLW010001089.1:169582-253588 GCA_026898455.1 Plectranthus barbatus
TTTTGGTACCTTATGATTGTTATGAAATGAATTGGTGGTTGTTGAATGATTAATTGGAGATGTGCTGGATCGGGGAAGTGGCTACCCCCGTGGTATTGTAAGCCTAATGCATTAGCCCGGATAGTAATAAGACTACCGGATAGGTAAGGGTGATGAACCTTGCCGGGTAGATAGGAGTGGCCACTCCTATCTTACCATATTTGATTATGTGAAATCTTGATGAACATGTGATGTTGGAAATGTTGGGAAAACGATTATGTGGTACCTAAATGAGTGGAAGCTTCCAAGTGAGGAAAATGTTTTGTGCATATACATGATGATTTCAACAAAAACTTGTATTATGCATGAGTGTGCGGTGCTTTCATGATATATATATGTAATCGGTTTTCGGGACACCGTGAACACTGGGTACGCGGAGTACTCAGTCCCTGTGTGTGTTTTTCCCCACATGCAGATACAAGGTGATGGCGGTGGTGGCGGCGTTGTGGTAAAAGTGGGAAGAAGACAATCAAATGTAGTCTTATTATTAATGTAATTTCTTGAACTATTTCAAACTATCTTCCCTCTTGTTTGCATGAGATTGTCTTTTGGCATGTCTATTTGAATTCCTTGAAGTTGTTTGATTGTAAATCCATTGAGCCTATACTTGAACTTCTTTTGATGTTGGACCTATTATGGCATGATCTATCTTGAATTCATATAGCATGACTTTTGTTAACTTAATTAATTTGATTGTCAATCGGTATCGAGGCACAAGGGGCTATGTCTTCATACATAGTACCCATTCATTTGTTCGTGTTTATGAATTATTTTCCCAAGTCGCACTTGGCGTAAGACCCGCGTGGTGGTCATTACTTGAACTCCATTGTTATTCATTGTTTCCCCACGCTTTAATTGTAAACACTTCATAATGCTTCCGCTACACTTGGTCTTTTGTTTATCATTGGTTTAAAATTTATTCTTTCAAAACCAATCCATATTCTTTTGATAAACTTCAAATTGCTTCCGCTATTATTTAAATGATCTTCAAAAATTGTCATTAAACCACTAAAATCCTTAGCGTGCATTGTTCGCACGTGGGACTGTCGCATAGGCCCAGTTTGGGGGCGCGACACTTGGAGGCGTGGATGGCCGACAACTCTGCTTCAACTGAGGGAGGGTGTCTGAGCGGTCCTTACAAATTGGAGAGGGCTAGGCCAGCAATTGAAGACATGTTTGAGGGAGGGTGTCCGATGGAGGAGTTGGAGGTTGTGGTTCGCATGTTTTGGGAAATATATTTCCCTAATATCCGGTGATTTCTCTCCTTTGGTTCTTTCTATTTCGCCTGTTTGATTTCTTGTTTGGTTCGGTTGCTTTGGCTCGGCTCTGTCGGTTCTGTTATGATTGATGGTTGTTGCTTGTTGGTTATGTTGGTTTGGTTGTTGGTTCTGTTGGTGAATGTTGGTTTGGCTGTTGGTTTGACTGTTGGTTCTGTTATGTTTGATGGTTGTTGGTTCGGTTGGTTTGGTTGTTGGTTTGCATGTTGGCTGTTGGTTTTGTTATGTTTAAATGGTTGTTGGTTCTGTTATGTTTAAATGGTTGTTGGTTTTGTTTATCTGTAGTGGGATTAATGAGCTAAAGATCTGAGATGATTAAAACTTTTATATGCACACACTATGAATATAGATAACACATTGGTGATAAAATGTTTTGAAATGTGTTCATTTTACCAGCTTTGAAGTGGTTCATCAACTTGTTTGGTTCGCATGCTATAGAATAATGCTATTTTTACTAAAAACCTTTTTTTTAATTAATGCATTCCAAAAATCACATGCATTAATCTCCTAAATCATCTTTAAGCTTTACAAAAAAGGCACACAACCCCATCTATGGTATCACATCCTAAATCATCTTTAAGCTTTACAAAAAAAGGCGCACAGCCCCATCTATGGTATCACATCTCCTAAATCATCAACTAGACTCTCTAATCCAATAATATACACTTCTTGTATTAAGCGTTGAATGTTGTCCTTAACCTACTCCTTTGGAATTTCCAAATCTTTAGGCAACTCATCCTGAAGTAGTAATGCATTTTTCCTCATATGTGGTAGCTTGTAGGAGTTGCATCCCTTAACTTTCATGATCTCATGTAAACAGCACTGTAGGGATAAAAAAACCTTATTTAGTGTCATTGGTTCTAGAGTGTGGAAGCTATTCACCACTACACTAACTAAATCCTTTGCATCTTTGCATTGATGTTGTTGTTGCAAACTTTGTATTGCTCTAAAAAAACCTAAATCATTGACATTACAATCTGGACTGTTTGGTCGTTGTTGCACTAATGAAATCTTAAATCCATCTTCATTTGCAATTGCTTGAAAATCAGAATCTGAATTTACAATGTGTGGCCTTGCATTATCTTGTTGAATGTAGACGTTTTTACTTAAGCATGCAGGCCATTTTGCTTTAATAGCTGGTACAATCTGGAAATTCAGCAACATCACAATAATGAATCAATATTATAGCAACATTAATCAACAATAATCAATAAAACATGTTTTGCATTCCTTGTTGTTGCATTTCATAGTAGTTCTACCAACATTAGTTCATTCTTACATGCATCAAACTTAAAGAAGTCTAAACATTTTACCTGATTGATCAAGCAATCTTTAATCACTTGCTTGGTGATTGATTCTATTGGTTTTGTCTCCAAAGTCCCCGCAACCCTCTTTTTGTTATTCCTTTTTGCTACTACTTCTTTTGTAAATGGCCAAATGCCTATTTTACCATCAAAAATGACATTCCCTTGCTCTGAAAATACGGGGCGACAAATTGCACATATAAACATAACTTTTGGGATGAACTTTTTGCTTTTGCATGTTCTATACTTTTCTTCTTCATGTTCTGTGAGGTAGTATTTGTGTGTAGTTTTGGTTAGATAAAACCATTTCTCATCAATATGTATCACATTCTCCATAGGCTTGAATCTAAGGATGTTCAAATCTTGCACATACTCTATAGCCTGCAAACTGAAATTCAACCTAGACAATTTGTTTGGAGCTGTCAAAGCTGGTTTTATTGCGTTAGTGTGTGCTCTGATCATATGCGATTTAGCCCATCTTCCCACTACAGATTTAGGAACATTTATGTTGTTTGCTAGAGCTCTAATTGTCCCTCTTTTTTGATATGGAACTTGTGAAATTTGTTCAATATTTACCTCATGTTTTACCTCTTTGACTCTTTTGAATCCATTTCCCACAACATGTATGACTTCACCCCTTTCTCTTTGATGTTTTGCAGATTCTCAAACCCTTGACACTGTCTTCCTGCAGCAGTTGAATTTCGTGGCAGCCTCAATCATCTTCCCTCTTTTTGGTTGTCCATTAATGCAGTTACCAAGAAGGAACTGCATTATTTCCTTTGTCAAAGAATCTGAAACATCCTTCTTGGCCTCCATTTGTAATTTGTTTTTGTAGTTTTGTAAAGTGTTTGTAATTGTGTTGGAATTTCAGAATTTTGTGTGTACTTATAAACTCTGAACAGTGGTGTAATTGTGTGGGAAATCTGTTTTTCAAGATTTCAATTCCCACCAAATTTTAAGTTTCATTTCCTGTTTTAAGAGATTCCTTACCTTTTTAGTAATTTTGCATTTTATTACTCCAGTAATTTTTTTATACATTATTTAATTATTTAAACAACATTGCATTAATTTGTGTGCAATTCCTTAGGGGACTAATAGTAAAGGACAGAGGGAGTATATATTATAAAATTTTGATGAGGTCTCACAATAATTTGCTATGACCTAAAGTAAACTATAATATATATATATTTAACAAGATATTACAGTTTTACTAATAATTTTATAAGTTAATTGTAAATCAAAATGACTCTAAGAATTAAATTTATTTAAAATAATAATTAATATTTTAGAAATCAATCATTTCTTAAATATTTTTTATTATTTATTTAAAATAATATTTCTTAGTAGTAAAAATATAGGTATATTATTTGTTTAACATAAATTTACTTAAACACTTCCATCTTAATATAAAATAAGTCTAGTATAACATAGTTGATATGTATTTTTGCAAAATTTAATAATTTTATTATATTAAAATATTTTGATATTTTTTTAAAAAAATGGAGTGGCCTGTCGGGCCAATCCGTTTAGCCCGGACCATTTAATCCAATTTTTTATCGATTAAGAAATTTTCAATCCTAACCCGGTATTTAGCTCGAGTTATTCGGTTCAACCGATCGGTCCCGGGCTAAATTAACATCTCTAAATAAACGGTTGTGACCATTGGACAAAATATGCTTTGTATTGGGAGAAATACTTATATATTGTTGGGACCGAGTCTCCGACATTAGTATGATATTATCGGCTCTTAGGCCAAGTACAAACCCGCACGGATTTATTTATGGGCATCCCTAGCTAGGCATTGGCCGAAATCGGCTGAACTGGCCAAACCAAATTAATTTGGTCGGTTTGGCTGATTTAAGGAAAATGATTGGCCAGGTTAGTTTGAAAAATCTCAAACCGGATAATTGGGTTTGATCGACGGTTTGAAGGATGAAACTGGCTGTTTCGGCTAGACCGATCATATAAATAAAATTATTTTAAATATAATAACGATAATAAATATTATTTGATAGAAAACTAAAATATCAATTATGTTGCTATATACGTTTGATATATATATTCTTTCGAATTGCAACCTTATACATTAACTTATACTCCCTCCGTCCCGGGCCATTATTTTCATTTGTTTTTGACACAGTTATCAATATTTGTGAGTGTAGTGGAATTATTATTTTATTGGTGAGATGAGATTTTTTTTTCATTTTAGGAAATGAGACTAATTCCGCGGGACAGACGAAAATGAAAAATGAGACTAATGGAGCGGGAAGGAGGAAGTATTTTATTTTTTCTTGCAACTACAATAATTTTTATTTATTATATGTGTCCTATTTTTAATTAATGGCAAGTGAAATATATTTATATTAAGTTTATTTTTTGCATCATTCATTAACATTTTATAATCAAATTTATATACAAAGTTCATATTAAGTGAATAATCTTTCAAATCGTTTTAACCGGCCGAACTAAACCATTTTAATAGGTTTAACTAATTTAATTTAAATAATTATTTAGTTGATTTGATTTATGGCAATTTCAAACTAGGGAATTAAAATTAAATTATATTTAAAAAAATAAATACGTTGACTTATGATGAACGTCACATAATCACTCACTGCTTCATGTTTTCAGTTTAGGTGAACTTGAATGGCGTCGCCTCAGTCTGTGTTTGATTTCACCGTTAAGGTCAGAGCTGCTCAAGTTAACTTCATTCTCTGATTTAGATTTCTGCACCAAATTGCTAATCTAATATATTCGCACGGCGACGAATGCTCGCTTTTATTTGCGCTTCTGGACTCTGTATACTGTGATCTACTTAGGGTTCTGATTAGTTAGTCGCTGCATTGGGCTAGAAAACCACATACCAAACTTGAATTAGGCTTTCTACAATGTATATGAGTTAATTATCAATTTGCCTTTTGATTATTGATATTTGATGCTCTATATTACTATTAAAAAATGCTGCTTGTTACTTTCAGGATGCTAAAGGAAATGAAGTGGATTTAGGGGTTTATAGAGGCAAAGTCTTGCTGATTGTCAATGTTGCCTCAAAATGGTAGCATTTTCTTAGTCTCTGCATTTCTAGTACTAAGCTCCTCCGATTAGCTTGCAATACTGTTTTTTGTTCAAAGAGTTCACAGAAGCATCTTGTGTTTATGGCTTATGCCAAATGTTTTTCATTTTGAAGCTGATCTATATATTGAAATATTTTTCACTAATCTGTGCGAGTCATGGTTTAACATGCCAACCTTAATGTCCTTTCCACTAATGGGTCTTTGTGGATTGGCTTCATCTTACTTTTATTACCTATAACAGCTTGGCAGTCAATTTGCTGAAATTCTCTTTGTGTGTGTGCATATATAAATTCCCATCTCACTTGATGGTGTGCTAATGCTACTTCCTTTTAGAGTTTTTAAATTATATGAGTAACTATCAATCCATATTAGTGAAGTATTGACTTCGAGGCCAGAACATGAAACTGGGGAAAACCCCCATTCATGTTCATCTAGCTGTGAGTAGGATAATTTAATTACTATACTTTATCCACTCAAGATTTACTATGCATTATTATTTCATCAAGTCACCTTTGCCGATCATTGACTTCTTTCATCTGTGCTTTTTTATTTCATTATTAGTGGGATGACCAATTCGAACTACACTGAGCTAAATCAATTGTACGAGAGGTACAGGGATCTAGGTATGTTATTCTGATCTGGAATTCCGCAAGTTTCCTAGTTTGACAAATGGATGTTGCAAGAAGCTACAAATCTAGCTACCGTCCTTCCCTGAAATAATGGAACTTGTTTACTCGAATTCGTTTGGTCCTTCAGGTTTGTGAACATGAGATGATGAAATGAGGCGCATTACTTAAATTTATGCAGTGGTTGGCCTTAGTGGACAAAATTACTTATTTATTAGGGTAGTTCTTTGAAAACCAAGGCTGGCTACCCCGATAATTGTAAGCTATTAGCACAAACACTAATATCTTAAACCTAATTCTTTGAAGCTGTGTTCATGTAGGTCTAGAGATTCTGGCTTTTCCATGCAATCAGTTTGGGGAGGAAGAACCTGGAAGCAACGACGAAATTATTGACTTTGTCTGCACTAGATTCAAGTCAGATTTCCCTGTCTTTGGCAAGGTAAAATTATACTCAGTCCTGAGTATAGCTACGTGGCATCTGGCTTCTATTCTATATTAGCATTAGTCTTCCCAATTGTGTATGTACTCTTCATTAACCTCGCTATCATTTTTGCATTTTCTTCACCTGAAGTATTTCTAGGGACAGTGAGAACATACAGCTAAAAATATCTGCATATATTGTTTTCTCATGATGTGATATCATTCATGCCTAACATAATGCTAATGTTTGCTTTACATTAGATTGAAGTGAATGGTAATGGTGCTGCTCAGTTGTACAAGTTCTTGAAGTTAGGAAAATGGGGAATCTTTGGTGATGACATCCAGTGGAATTTTGCTAAATTCTTGGTTGACAAGACTGGACTCCCTGTTGATCGTTATTACCCCACCACATCTCCTCTTACAATTGAGGTACACAACACCCCATAATGAATGTGTTCTGTATCTATCTCTACTTCTATTAAATTTCATTGCTTCAATTTTCTTCATGCAGAAGATCTATATACCTAATGCTATATACCATATATATCATGCACGCAACGTGACACAATGTCATCATCCACTTTCTTGATTGCAGAGAGATATTAAAAAACTATTGGGGCTTCCATAATTGATGCGGAATCCATGCTCTCTAAAGGTACAACTGCCGAACCTTTGATGGTGTTTACTTCAGTATGCTAGTACTTTAATGCATATTTGTTGTTGAGATCTAACCTCTAAGCTTTCATCATTATCTTGTTACATCATCTCCGGCCAAAACTGTTAAACATGGATTAAAAATGTTTTGACTTCTTGATATTTCATATTTATATGCATATTTTGTATCTGAACAATTTGATGAATTACTCCTAAAAGCTCCATTAGTTCAAATCAAAATCACTAGGTCTTGCCCTGTATATGATAAACATAGATGACGGCCCTGTTTATTAGCGCCGCTAGGGAGATGAGGTGAGAGGGCCATGTTCATTGTTGAGCCACTTCATCAACATTGTCCATGGTTATATCAAGAGAGGAAATAAATGCTCTCTTCAGTCATTCTTGATGGCATACTAGTTGTAGTTGGGAGTCGAACGCGCGAACGTACGTCTTTTTTTTCATCCGGCACGCAACTCTTTTATGTGATTTCTATTTGCAAACTCGTCATAGGTGAGAGAACATACATTTAAGTTTATATTTCAAAGTATGGTATATAGGTAACGAAAGTTTATACATAAATGAATATTTTCCCAATACAAATCATACTTGTCCACTCGTCCCAACCGTTGATTAGATGCCATATCATGATTGAGCCACGCAATGCAAGCACGCACATCTATTTTAAACTATGGAAGCTGTCATTATTACTATTAAACATATCAGCAAATTCAAAAATACGATCGTTTTAATTTGAAACAAAAACTAAACGCCAAAATTAACTCGAAACCTAAAAGGCCTATAGAAAACTAACATGGTGTTTCTAAAATAAGAATAAACCTCTTCGCACATAATAGATCTAGTTAGATTTTAAAAAGTCAAGAATTATTAAGAAATGCCTCTATGATTTGAAACACAGTTTTTTGAGAGAAAAAAGTTAACCGTCAAAGCAAAGTTTTAACATGTACATCGAACTGATTGATGACATTAGATAGAAAATAGAAAGCGAGTAGAAATAGAAAATACGTATTACCTTAGCCTGACTTGCATTTTAAACCTTAAAATCTCTGGCTTAATCCAACTGCACTTGCAGGCTGCAGCCCTTAAAATTTATTTTTGACCTCTAAACAAAACAAGCTATTTCCAAGGAGAATGCTTGGTAATATGCAAGAACAGAAATATGTGTGTGTGAGAGAGAGAGAGAGAGATGTTGGGAAAAATCAATTGAATAAATTGATGAATAGCATGTGCCTACATTCACTTATCCTGTACGTAGAAGAATGGTGATAAAGTCTGAAGTTGTGAACGTTTTCGAGCAGCCCTTCTAAAAGGCTTTCTTTGTCTCCACAATAATCCCCCAATATTGCTTAAACTCCTCTCCATCCCCTCACCCACCTTCTTCGGTTTCGGCTCCGACCGCCTTAAGGGGGTATGAGGCTCTTCAAATTTACCACCACAACACCTGGGAGAAGGGAATAACAACACAATCACAAAAACATATGAATTCCTAGCACGCACAGTTATAATAAATCAACTACCCTCTTCATCATCATATACATACATACATACTTTCATGCACTTTCTGGCAAGCTTTTGATAAGTATAAGAAAGGCATTCATTGTGCAACACATTAACATCACTTACCTGTCCTGTGCAGTTAGGGCAGATGGCAGCATATCCCCTCTCGGCCCAGGATCGCATGCTGGACATATGTAAATCTTTGGTGCTGAAGAGATTTTTATGCAATCAAAGTGATACCACTCGTCACATTTATCACAAGCGATCATAGCTCTCTGGTCATAAGGTCTCCGACAAATGCAGTAAAGCATGCTCCGATCCCTCAATAACTGCACCAACCACAAGCTCAGGATATAAATAAAGAGCAACAACCATGACAATATTGCCGTGTTTTATTACCTTTAGTTCCTTTTCACAGGATACTGGTAAACATTCACCCTTTGAAATGAGTTCAAACACTCCATCCAATGCAAGTACCCCACCATCCATAGAGACCTGCTCGTATTAAGGGGCCACAGAGATTAGTATTAGTGTTTGAGGCACTTTACTATATATAATATGAGAATGCTGTAAACATTATGACCTGCTTGGCCGTATCTGCCCAATGCAGCCCCATGTCCCTGATTTCTGTTAATCGTTGAGTGAAGAAATCTTCTGGAGGTATCTTCATGACCAGTCCCTGAAGTATGATTACAACATAACATAATCATCGAGTAATAATTACGACTGCTACTTCCTTACTTACATATGAGTGGGTGCTGGATTAATAACCGAGAGAGTACGGGGAACCAAAACTCAGAAGAAATACAGTTAAGTGTAATGTTACAGATTTATGGATGTGTGTGTTTCATATATGCCGTATATGCTGAACTATTTGCTACAATGATACTGGCAATGAATCCTATAAAAAAGGAATGAATCTCCATTGTCAACAAAGAAAATATTTTTGTGATTATTTGGTTTCAATGATGCTTGTATTCTGAGTAAGAGAATAGTTTTCCCAAATGGTTAATATTCAAACATGATGAAGTCATTTTGAAAACCCAGTGTCAACGATTAGCTGCTTTTTAGTAGGACTCATACTCTAAAGGCGTTCGTAGTGCCCTAAAATTTCATGAATTTTATCAAATAATGTATTAATATCCTTCGTTTAAATGTGGAAATGCTACACCACTCAGGTTTTAGTTGGGTGACATATTTCTCAACTAGTTTTGTATCTTCAGCAAAGGTTTGCATCATTGCATGCCTTTCAGATAAATAATTTAACCATTTAGAAACCCAAAGAAAAAGGAATTAAATTATACACTGCAAAAACGCATTAGCAAACTGAAAAATCATACTTCATGAAGATGATGCTGGATCTGCTGAAGTGTGGGCTTTTCTGCACAGCTCAAAAAATTTTCGGATCTGATTCTCCATGAGTTTCTAGCCAATGCCAACTCAAATTTGTGATTTGTCTCATCATCACAAATATCTGAAATACTCATTGCCTGCAAGGACATCACCATCCTCTTAACTAGCTTCATTTAAACGAAGGATGTTGAAACAAAATTGCAACCCCTCATCTCTCTATGGCCAATATCAAAGAATACACAACACAATTAACATTATAAGCACATTTGCAAGTTTGAATAGAGAGTGAGCATCTAAAACATAGTGTCAAGCATAATTACTTCTGAGTCAAATTAGAAACTGATATTAAACACATTAACAGTTTCAAAAGAACAATTTCTTTGAGCTTACTAATAATAAAAGGAGAGAAAAACAATACCTTTAAAGCAATACACAACTTCTGTTTTATCACCTCGAGATCTTTGCTCATGTAGGATAATGAAAAATTCACGAGTTCCATCAAGCACGAATTGCATTCATGTGCATTTACAATGATCTGGTCCAACATCCGCCACTCTTCAGTCCTATGCAAAACAACACATCATCTGTTTATTATGGAACCATAACACAAGCACAATAAATGTATCAACATCAATTATATCTTTATAGCTAAGAGCAAGAAGGTGTGTAGACCTCATATATAGCTGATTGAACTCATTCCAGTATTTATGAGTTAAATGTAAATAGTAATAGAGATGCATAGACATAACTGATGACTAACATATCCTGCGGCAATCATGCTTATAAGCTAGAAATAAGGAATCACAAAAATAATACCCAGGTTCACTTTTGATGTTTCTGGAAACAAACTGGATCATGAAACAGGTTATTCTCCAATTTTCCAAATATGGAGTTTGATAAAAACATGGAGTAGGAAACAAGATTTGCTGCACAGTAGAGTGCCAAAGATAGTTTTAGAGCTTTAGCCTTGCGATATTTTTAACTGTGAGATAAAGTCTATAACAGATGAAAGCAAAAAATTCCTCTGAGAATCAAAATGAAAAGTTGACCAGTAGTTTTATACTCTTATATCAGCGGGAGAAAACAGAAGGTCTCATTTCAAAGTCTTGTGAAAATGCAAATAATCCAATCGCTGATATGTTGTAGTATAATGAAGCCAATAAATCAATCCAAGATATGGGCATACATGGTGAGTAAAAAGTGGAAACCATTCTCCACCAAAGGCAAAGCATACAAAACAAAAGAATTATCTTCTCCTAAAAAGAGGACTAGCTAATAAATGCCAGCTATCCCTTTCTAGCCAATATATCTTTATTTCAATAGTTCTACTGAATTCTGAAAACAAAACAGATTACCATAAACAAAGGTCATTGGCATCAAAGAGAACTCCTCGAAGATCATCCAATGCAATAACCTTCTTTCCAGATCTCTGCACAAGGAAATGAGATTAGAAAAAGAAATTTTCAAGCACTAACAGCAACGATAAGTAAATAATTAGTCAATCACAAACCAGAGCACCACATCCACCACGAGGAAGTTTTGCACTATTCACAAAGTTGCAGTATTGGCAAACAAATGAAACTGCATCCTTCAACAATGTCTGTGAGCAATGCAAGTGAAAACTGCAGAATAAAAAATTAATAATAGGGTTGGAACTTTGCCAATAAATAAAGCTATAGGGAGTGCTTTTCTAGGTAAGCACAAGATAAGAAAAAGAGAGAGAATAATTTTATGAAACACAAGATAAAGACAAAGAGAGAAATGAATGGTATTGATCATTGCTGTCTGCCGAAAGCTATGCATATATTTTGAACATCTAAACACAGATGGATGTGACAGTAGTGGACCCAGAGAACTGACCAGTCCTTGCAAATAGCACATGTCAAAAGGTTAAGATCCTCAATAGCACTGGCACATAATAAGCATAAATTTCTTGATTCCCCATTCTTATGATTACTGAGAACTTCAAGAGATCTCGCAACGGTGTTTTCTATCTGGAACAAAAATCGACACTTCCTTGAGAATTAAATAAGGTTACAACCATAAATCAATCAATTGGATAATACTGCAATTGAACTGGGAAACCTGTGCTAGACCACCGAGTAGTGAATTTTCCTCTCCAGGTAGAGGCTTGACTATGTTAGCACAACTCCTTTTCCAGTTTTTAATTTTTTCAAATTCAGCCAAAACCTTCTGAAGTTCCGCACAACTGAATGCATTGAGAGTTCCACATTCCTGAATGTTGAAATAGCAACTTAAATAAACATAAAAGCCACAACAGTCATGAAATGACCACAACGCAAATACCACAGCAGATGAAAGTTAGTCCTCAAACATACTACTATAAACTAGACCAAAATGTAAGTTGACTGTCTTACTTTGAGCTGCAGAAATGAATTCCATGAGCGATCTTTGAGGCTTAGTCCAAAAAATAGGTGAACTTGCTCCAACCACAAACTAAAAAAATATAGAAACTATTATTACATAACAAAGGAAATATATTTACTAAGAAAATGACGACTTCACAATATACATGATGGAGATGGAATAACAGTCCACCATTTTATATGAAAAAACTGTAGATGTAAAATCCCAGAATAGATAAAAACGAGGTCAATAAGGTTCGAAAGAAAAAAAAAATAAAAAAAAAAAATTTAAAGTGAGGTAGAATGCCATGGGAAAAACATATGAAGAAGGCGCTACAAGAGAACCAACCAGACTAGTCAAACACCCACATCCTAGTACCCTTAGCATCCCAAAGAAGGTGAACTACTTCCAAAAGATCTATCAACATCTTGAAGCTCTAATTTCTTTAACTTTAAAATATCAGCATACATCAGGAAATAAATATACCTGTCTATCATCTTTTTGGGCAGAAACAAATTGAAAAGGTAGGACCATGCCAACTACTTCTACAGTTATCTAGACGAACCCTTACCAAGATCACTTAAAATGTAGAGGATAGAAACACCACATATGTTGTAGTAGCAGAACACAACTTACTTGTGATTCTGAACTGCATCCCACAGACGACCAACAATCAACGGAAATGACATGGATGATTTCTGCAACTTAAAAATATTAGATGCATAGAAAGATAATATTTTGAATAATCTATAATTCATAATAAAGCAATAAAATTATAATCATATAAACCTCTGACAGAAGAAGATGTTTTTCAACACAGCTGACTTCAAATTGGCTACGATTATTGGGGTCAAGAATCTCAATGGACTTCCTCAGCCATTGTAAGCCATCAAACAATGAAGTCCATAAAGAACAAGACTTATATGTCCCAGGAAGCCTGTCAGCATCCTCCAACATCGTCACAATTTCCTAGAATAAGAGAATTGGTGCCATGTGAGTTCCTACTGAGTCATGAAAAATAACATAAACAGATTGTACTTCTGATCAGATGTTTTTCAGTTGGATGGGACTGAGAGGCCAAAAAAAGAACAAAACCAAAAGATTTCATGAAACAAATTGAAAATAAAAAACCACAATCCAAGGTTGGACTTGTCACAATGAAAAATAGAATTCCTTATAGAAAAATAACATTTCATGAGAAAGGTACCACAATCAGGAATGTTTAGTCAATAATGATTAAACTCAACAGGAACTAATGGTTAGCCTCATTGGCAAAAGCAGCTTTCCCATCTAAGGATATGATTATAGATGCAGGACGAACATGTGTTCTTCTACATCAGGTAAAATGAATAAATGCCAGAGAAATGAAGACAAAGAGAAAAGAAATCTATTCCCAGAGACCAAAAAAAAAAAACTTGATAAAAAGAAAAAAGTAGGAAGTGAAAACAGAATAACAGTACACCATATCAGTTAATGATGAACTAGAGAAAACCAGAACAAAATCCAGTCCTAAATGTAAATCTTTAGTGTTATTTATTATGGTGATGAACAACAGAGATAGACAGATCCTATACACTGGTCTCAGAGTCATGAACCATTGAGAGAACGAAAATTAACATTTCAAACGGCCATTATGGATGGAAACTTGATAAGAGATAGCAAGAACAGACGGGGGTAAAAACATCATACAATCAGAAACCATACACTAGAATGGATCTAGAAAAGTATCAAGAGAAAGGGGGATAACCTTATAAGTAGGAACAACAGAAGAAAAAGATATGGCACTAATGCACCACTTGAGCATAGAAGAAACATCTCGCAGTATCGGAATCATGTTAAACTTGAGACCAAGGGAAACACCAGCTTCGATAGCAGTACCGATTGATAGAACATGATGTTCAAGTCTGGGTTTAAGAGAGCTGGCCACGTCTTCAACAGCAATGTTAACATGCCATAAATCTTCTGCATTTTGTAGTAAAGAGCTGGATTGCTGTTCCCACTCAATACCCATCTTCAGGACTCTTTCAAGCAACGAAAATTCTTCAAGGTGTACCTTCAACTCTCCCGATTCCAACACTAATCCCTACATAATTATATAGCATTGAGTGAAATCTTCAGTACAAGAATGGCTACTCAAAGCATAATATAAACGTCAAGGGGGCTAACCTTCAAACTTCCAACTTGGAGACATGGACCTGAGGCCAGTAACTTGGATGAGTCCTGAACTAGGAACGGTTTGCACCTCAATAACCACTCCTTAGCAGTTGACACTGCAAGCTTGACTTCATTAAGAGATGGTGGGATAATGCCGATTTCCTCAGAGGCCCTGAAGATATTGTATTCAAATAAACATTCAGTGATTTGCCTCATTACAACATTTAGGAGATAAACAAAATTCCTAAGTGGAACCTCAGGCTATCCTCAAACTCAGACATAGGCGCCCTAGTAGCAAGAAGATCTCTTGCTTTTTCTTCCCAGCAAACAGCACCGGCATGTCTTCGAGAGATATCAACAAATAACTTCTCTTTCTCAATCTGCAGTCTGACAAGTATATGCAGTAACATTTTTCAATATTAATTTATCCTCTAAACTGCAAATAGGAAATATGAATCAAACAAAAGAAATACATACACAGTTGCCTCCGACATCAGATGCTGAACAAAGTCCAAGGGCATTTGACCGTGAAGTACCTGCATTAAAGATGATGATGGTTTCACATACACAATCTATCCATATTCTGTAAGTGACTACCGTAGCATCAATATCGTCACACCTAAACCAAACAATTGGTTTAGTTGATGCCACCAAGAACATAGATAGTAATGTCAGTTAGAAATCAAAGTGCACATGCCACTTGCAGTCCGTGTAAATCAATGATGCCAATATTTACTCCCAAAAACGCACAAAAAATTCTGAAACCAGAACAATCATCAGGTTACCTTAAATGCTTTAACACGACAGCGTGCTTTCTTAAGTTCAAGTTCAACACGAGGAAACTCATCCACTACAAGAGAAGAAAACACAAATTGTATATAAACACATCCATGACCATGATACAAACAGAACAAATAAACATTAACTTGCAAACAAGACACATACCTCGAATTTTGAGCAATAGTCCATCCTCCTTGATGCATGTTAACTCATCAACTATATTTTCTTGATCCTCCCGTTCTTGAATGTTCATAAGAACAAGATTAAAACGTGACATCCAGGATATAGTGTCACTGTAATATTTTCTCAGAAGTTCTAGCTCCGGAACAATAACAGTAAAATCCTCCCATTCACCAAGAAACTGTTTGATTTCCTGCCAAAAAAGAAGGTAATGGAGTTTTAATTCAAGTGGATATCAATAACCAATATGAGATAAAAACATCTGCAACACAACCTTCAGAGAATCCAATTCTTTCAAAATCTGAGTGCACCGAGACCGACAAGATTCAACTTGAATTATCAGATCGTTGAGCTTATCCATTTCAGGAAGCTGTAGTTGTATCTCCAGATTCTGGGATTAAAACAGCAAAGAACTATATCAAAGAAGACACTATAGTAGTGTTATGAATGCTGGAACAGGGACACAAGGGGAAGAATATCAAAGAAGCCACCATTAAAGTATCGTAAATGCTGAAAAAAGATATAAAGAGAAGGGGGCGATGAAGAAGGATTGAAAGAAAAAGAAATACTACCTCCGTCCCAAAACAATTGTCTGGTTTGGAAATGGCACAAATACCAATGCGAGTAGAGATAAAAAGAAATTAGTATTTTATTAGTGTGTGTATTAACTTTCCATTTTAGGAAAGAGGACAATTGTTTGGGACGGACGTAAAAGGAAAACAAGACAATTGTTTTGGGACGGAGGGAGTAAATTTTTTGTACCTCTTTTTGCAGCTTGTAGAGGATCTCTACTTCGACTGAAGAAGGAGCTTTAGAAGAGAGGCATTTTCTCACATTATCCACCCAAACCTAGCACGCATGGATGGTGAAATTCTCATAAATGCATTTAAAAAGGAAAAAAAAAAAAAGAATGTCCAAATCAATCATTAAGTGTTTGTAAGGATAAAACTACGGAACATTCATTATTCTTAGTAAATTATACACGACATGCATTCCTGACAATCCATCTTAGGCAAAGAGAGATAGTAGCCAAGAAAATCACATTCAATGAGAAATTGAACGGACCCTTTCAAGTTTACTCTTCAATCTGACAGGAGGGAAGTCCTTAATATATTTCCACTACCTCAAAGTGATTTTATTCAGCAATTACTACCAAATGGTTAAGATTTATCAATCAGAAAAACATAACTACTAATTACGGGAAAAAGAAAACCCCACACAGAAATCAAAAAATTCTAAATACACGCGAGCGCGCACGCACAGACACACATACACACACATATATACCTTCACAGCAGAAATCTTGAGATTCAGCTGCTCACTTTCCTTTATGTGTATTGGTAAGTTAATAGCCTTCAAATATAAGACCTCCAAGTCATCCAACTGGACAAGTTCGTAAGAGGATAAAAACATTAAGAAGTTGGGTCAAATCAAAGTAAGCTCAATTCTTAAGCAATAATACCAGTGACGATATATGAAAATAGATAAGCAGAGAGTTGCGGAAGTATATAGAAAGTGGTGATAACCATAAAACAACTGGAATCTATCATCTACAGTAATATAAAATGGAAGGAGGGGATAAAAGCTTTCTTACAGAAAATTCTGAACATGATGTGAGGGCAGAATTAATTTCCTGAATCATGTTACTAGCTTCTTGTTTGTATTCCTGCACAGACATTGGCAAAATGCATTCAGCTTCGGCACCCAACACAAAGAGCAAATGAAACCTGTAAAAGTAAATGAGAAGAACACAACCTGCAAACGAATATGTCTAGGTTCATTACAGGGGGGACTGCTAAATTTGAGCAACTCATCAACATGATTCATCTGCACTCTCTCTGAGTCACGCTTAGGATTATTGGACCACATTTTCAACTTAGAAACACATTTTCTCACAGATTTGGCCCAATTTCGTGCTTGAACCAAGTTGTTGTGCATTTCTCGCACCTATGGGACAGATAATTAAAGGCTTCTTTAGTTGCATGAACAATTAAAGTTTGAATGAAGCCAAATATAACTAAAGAAAGTAATAAGGCTTACGAGATCCATTTCAGAACCAGCCCAAAGAAATTGCTCAGCTTCTTCTATAGCACTGACATACGCGTGGCTAGAGTATGGATGCTCATGAATCTTACATGACTTCAGAATCCACTCTTCAGCAAGTTGCAAATGTGTGACGTGACCACCCTTAACCTATACATGGGAAAGGTCATGGAATTTATCACCTCACGTTGACATAGGGAGGAAGTTCCTAGGTTGATGAAAATGGAGCTACAGTTATGGAAGGATACAAGTTTTTTCCAGCAGCATATACGGTTGTAATATATCACTACAAGCTAGTATGGCTGAAGAGTGACGACCAATTAGACAATATATATCCTGAATATATAATCCCCACAGTTAAGATGTCCTAAAAGAATCTCAAACCCATGATGTAGTTGGTCTTACTATGAAGATGAAATGTGATAATTAACAGGGTTCAACTCCATCCGCCACCATCCATATACATCAACATATTGTAAAATAAAACTAAATTAGCAGCATCTTAACAAGGAACACTGACTTGCTTTACCACCTCAAGAGCTTTGTAAGAAAATACAGTGGTTACTTGCACGAATCATAATTACTAAAATAGCAACACCAATATTTGATCAAGGGATGCTACTCGTAGCACATGTAACATTCAAGTATATACCATGCACACGAGTAAAAGGTTGTGGATTCGGTAAGAACTATCTTCAAACAAATCATAGCATAAGAAAAATGACCAACGACAATTGCCCAAAAATTAGACAGATTACTCCTCAGTCCTCAAAAGTGATAATTGTAGAAATATGGGCAAGTAGAAAGCTGGCTGATGACTAAACCAAAGACAAGATAGGAAAAACTTTAATTTTGAAGCAAAATCTTTCCAGAAAATAAAAAAAGAAATTTATCTATTAATCTAATCAACAAGTACAGCAGTTACGGTTAACCTTTTTCGTTACTGCCACTTGTTTCTCTGAGCACCTAGTCCTTTGTAAATCACCAGCTGCTTCCACCGAATAATGTTTATCAACCTTATGCAGCAATCCATTCAATTCTGCCAGATTATGGCGGTACAGAAGACGAAGTTTGTTTGGCTTACATTCACAGAGGTGATCCCAGTGCTGCAAGGAAAGAACTTCAGATCAATGCTTGATGTTCCAATGCTGTCTTTTAGCTCATGAGAATTTATACTAATGGAGCCACAACATAAAGAAACTGAGTATAACAAAAGGCAAATTAGGCATCTTACAAAAGGCAGAGTTAAATCAAGATGTTGCAAATTTCAAAACTGGATATAGTAGTCAGTTATCACGTATCAGGAAACCACCAGAAAAAGACATTATTTTATGAAATAACAATTTAAAGTGCCCATAAAATGGGTAATGCAAGTATACCCCCTATTTTTTACAAATATATGCAAAATAAGCTCTGCTAAGATTTTTTAAAAATAATGAAAAAATATACAGGACATTGTGAAGGCGTTGGCATTGCAAAATTTGAGGTTTTTCAATGATATTTTATTTAATTAACCAGATAGATTTTCCAAAATATCCTTAAATATATAAATAGAATGATAATCATTAATTATTAACTCCATAAATTTGTAAATATTATCCACAATAAAATAATAAATAGAAATACATAGTGAAACCTAATTTGATACTTGATAGGTAAACATATTACAAGATATAATATAATTTACACACAAGAAAAAAGAGAAACATTTTGGCATCAGTGGAGGCAGTGGGACTGTAAGCCTTTCCAGACACCACCACCCCCCCTCCCCCCAATGCCCGCGCACACTCACTCACTCCGCTCAACCACCACAAAGAAACAAACAACACAAGAACTGTCATCAAGCTGGAGGTCAGGCATTGCATAATAATTAATAACATGTAGATAATCAAAAGGTGAATTGTTTAAGTGGCAGAGGCACACAATATCTCACCTGTAGGCAAACATGTGCGGATGGTCTACAGCTGCAAGAAACAGCAGAGAGATACAATAGTTGTTGGCAAATTACGCACATCGGATCCTTGAGAAATATCAGTAATAAATGTCAAAAGTAAAGACAATATCATCCATTTAGATAAAAAGTAGATTTAAAAAAGATGGACAGACACCCACACAAACCAAAACTGTCATTGAATACCTCCTCTGTACCAACATAATCAGGCTTCACTCGAGGAGTCATTGGAGAAGATCTGATGATGCCACTTTTCCAAAGCCGCTCCCTCCAACTTTTCTCATTGCTGTATATCCGAAGCAACTCTTCTTTTAAGTAAGTAGATACTCTGCTATCAAGCTCACTCTGAAAAAAATTACCAACCAAATAAGCAAATGAAGATTATTACAACAAAGATCAGTATCCAAAGAAGTTGATACTAAGACATAAATCTCATATGTTTATTCATGCACACTTTCATAAGATATACATAACAAATACATCTATCAATGTATACATGGTCATGCTCATAAATATGAATAAATGTTTACACATCCATCTATAGATACACTATGTTTGAACAATGGTCAGTATACACAATTTAAGGTGCAATGCACGACTGCTTATACAACAAAAAGGTTCCTAATATCACCAGAAAAAATGGAAACTCATCACACAAACACATAAAATTTCCAGCTTTAGCATATCCAACTATCCAATGTATGCTTAAGCATTATTTCTGTCCTCAAAATCATATAATGCTCCAAATTATGTATGCCTTTATATAAATCAAGCTCAAGAAAACACATAATATCCAATGATTTAGACAAACTGTTACAAAGTGAGAAGGGAATAGAGGACCCCTACTCGGGGCACAGTGGTGAAAGCACCTTGCCTGTGACCAAGAGGTCATGGGTTCGAGATTCCCGCATCTGGGTGTGTGAGTTTAAATAAATGCAATTATAGAGACAGTTGAAGAAAGATGGTAGCAAGGAGAAAAGTCAAATTAACAGGTGACAAAAAGGAGAAAATATGAAAGAAGAAAGTAAAATAAGATAGTAGAACTTCAGCATGAGTAAGAACCATCTAAAAGTATCCAGCAGTTACTTGTGAGTTAAATAATTAGATATTTAAACTATTCTAAATTCAAGATTGAAAGGGCGGTAATTGTACAGAAAGAACCCTGTTTTCCTAACACTGAATCAGATTCATTTTATTTTCTACAGATATTTTATAGAACACGGCCTAGAAAATAGAACGTAACTTGAATAAGAATTGTCTAGCATACTAAGACAACATTGTTCTCCATTTGCTAATTTGAAACCCCATTATTTTGATTGTCTAAGGTGATGACTATAGCAAATAATGAGAGGATTATTTTAGCATCCATAACTGGCAGATCATAAGATCATAATACAAGTTCATCGAGCACATAAAGATGAGCTATCATTTGACTAATTATACGATCTATAGAACATTTACTAAGAAACAAGCAAATGAGGATGAAATCTTATACAAGATATGGGCATGCCAAAAGTCATTAGTCTTATTCAAAGATGAAGATATAAAACTTCTCTTGCTTTATGTATCCACATTGCATCAACAATCAATTTCGAGTTATAAGTACCTTTATAGCTATGGGAATACATGGAATAGCCAAAACAATTTATAGCCCAGAACAAACCTTGATTCAGGGCAAAGAATGAGCTTTCACCTTAGCATATATTTCCACTGTCCATTAAGGACTAAAGATGAGATACTTATTATATCAGAATAAGGCAAAAAGGGATAGTAAACAGGAATCTGTAATAAACTAACTTCCACAGACGCAACAAAATAGTCCAGCTATTCCTATTCACAAGAATTGTAACACTGATTTTTACATCCAACCTCGAATATCAAAATCAATGCGAAACCTTAGCTCAAAAATGGAGGACCACATCTGTCATACATTGTTTTCTCATAAACCAAAATGGATAAATATACCAACACAAAATGAAGCAGCAAGAGAGTGTATGTACCTTTGCCACAACACACAGGAGTTCCTCGTGGGATAAAACAGGTACTCTATGATATTGCCGGTAAAGTTCAGCGCCAAAACCCCCATGAGGTAGCCAATCAGAAGGGGCAAAATTGACAGCCTCGGCACAGTTCAATCCTGCAAGAAGAACAACAACTAACTATTTCCAATCGAGATGGAACCAAAGTAAATTTATGCACTATGTAGTAAAAGGGACACCATGACAACGAGTCTTGAGGCCCAAGCTTTTAACAATTTAGCTATTATATTCTCACCCAGGTTGAAACCTCCATGATAAGATCGAGGAAAAGTGATAACAAAGTTCCCGGGCTCCTGCCAAAATAAAATGACATTATGCATGTCTTTAGGTGCTTTATAGAAATATAACGAAAATTAAATCATATAGATAAAAAAGTGTAGGGTCATATGATGAATCTTAAACCTGAGCTTTTCCATCCAAAAAATTTAAGAAAACACGAAAATAATTTCAAAAATAAAATTTAAATAAACATAAAAATAAAAATAAACCAACTTCCATAACACAATAGCCAATAATTACAAGCCATATGTATGCCCAGATAATGAGATTCACTTGGATTGGCAATTTTAAGATATGATAATGTGATGACAGTAAAGCTCAAACAAATCTCAATCTTTTTCCAATCAACTAAGATCAGCCATGAGTGTTAATATCCAAAAGCTACATAGAATCAGAGGCCTGAAGTTATCCCTGGATTCAGCAATATAGAAGCTCATTAAAAAGGTTCCTGCTGAAGCGAGATAATATTTACCTATCTCAAGATCATAGATAATAATCAAGAAAGAAAAAGGTGATTTAATGAGACTCAGGATTAAGATTCAACAAATAACCACAGAATGTCACTGCAGACAAAAGCAACCCTCTAAGGAAGATAAAAACACCTAAGAAGAACAAGTAGCTTTTAATAAAAGCTTACTTTAAAATAAAGCATCCTTTTTCTATGTCCTGAACGAGGACAGCTTACCTGAATAATGCTGTACACTGGGACTCCTTTTTCTTGCAGAACAGAGGGATTCAACATCGTGACAAGTTGAAACAACAGGTCAGGTTGTGCTTCAAACAAATCAGGCAGGCTACTTCGCATTACCTATTATCAGGATAAGTTCAGGCACGACAACAACCAACACCCTAGAAAAATATGTAATCGAATAGATTCTTCATGACTTCTAGTGCAAATCACTCAAAATTGTTACCACAGAACACTAAAAATGATTGAAGACACGGATATGGGGAAAGACACATTGAAATGCTGGTTTACAAAGTTAAAAACTACTTGAAGAAGCCAAAGGGAGGGGGATATAAAAGATATTGACCTCACAACTGAAGAAAACAACGTTGACAGATCTAGCCAGAAATATGTTTAAGAATTTATCTAAACCTCTAAAATCTTTTCCTAGTTTTAGCTATGTTTTACAAAGCATCAGTGAATTTGGCTGCATGACTAAGCCCCTCCCAAAGAAGGAAAATGGCTAATACCAAATGAAGCAACCATACCTTTTCAAAAGCAAGGGCCTCACTACCAGGGACACTGTACCAACATTTTGGCTCTCCCCTGAAATGACACAGCAAATGGGCAAGTGAGTCAGAAAGTAAAAGGCAACATATTAGACAGCCGAAACACTCATGACAGAAAAATGCGAGCGCATAAAAGCACAAGATCCACATAGATAAATGATATTTTGTAGAATCATGGGACTTCCAAGGCACACGAGGCCAAGGAACCAAGCTCAGCTCCAAGTTCACTTATACTAATCAACCTCAGAGAGGCACTCACCAAACAGATAGAACACTGAACAAACATTATTCAACAAAATCTCCTAATGTGTTCTCTGATGTTAAATTAATTTTGTCTTTGGCAGCAGAATAAAAATGGCGTGATGCACCCAGGAAAGATAATGTTACTGGTTGATTCCTGCAGATATCTCTAGTTACTATATATTATAATTTCCCTAGATTGGCAAAGGGATAGGCAGGGGTTTGTATCCAGTGCCCTAGTTCTAGTCTAGTTCATTTTGTTACTTAAGTAGTCTGTAGTATTGCAGTGTTGATCGTTTCGGCAAAGTGCCCTTCACAACTCATATGAGGTTATTCCTATAGTTCAGTCGTTCTCTCTTGTTTCATTTTGCAGCATTAATATTTGATTGCTCGTATTATCTTCTTTTTTTAACCATTGCCTCTAGCAATTGATTGGACCTTCACCTTCCGAATAAGACAACACAGAAGATAATTTGTCAGTGAGATCCCAAACATCACACTGCATTAGCAATATGAACACTGTTACTTAACTGAATATTGAAGAACAACTGAATAATAAGAAGAATCGAGAAGTCATGGAAATTATGAGCATGTGATCCTGCACTAATGATATTCCAAAAGGCTCGTGATCACATAGATAAATAGATAATCAAAAATCAAATTTACTAGCACATGAGAATGGATTGCGCATATACTGCATAGAATTACACAATTAAGCTGCTTCTTGTGATCACTCAATAAGAACTTTCCTAGTACAAAATTTCAAAAAACCAACGCAACTATCCTTAGCAGTACAATAAACTAGTGACTCCATAATCATGCATTAATGATTTTATCCTCTGTAACTAGTAGAGAGATTGGACATCGATGACAAAAAACTTGAACTAAATAATGATAACAGCTTACTAGATCCAGTCAATCACATACCAGTGGTGATAATTCATTGAGTAAAAGCAATGGTCCTCAAAATGCCAGCAAAATGCAGAGAAAACCATGCCAAGATAAAGCCAGGGCACCATAACCCCAGCAATGTTCTGGTGCACAGTCCGAAGCATTGAACCTTGTAATCTAGGTAAATTGTTGAGGTTCCATGGGCTACCACAATACTCATTCCAAACATCAACGTCCACTGATGGCGGTCTTTGATCAATTTGACGAGGAAAGCCACTCCCACATGCAGAAGTATCCAAATCACTGCCATACATTACTTCCACTTCTCCGACTGAACCCTCTACAATTTCCCAGAACTTCTTTTCCACTTGCACCCATGAAGTAGCTGCTGAACCAAACCACTTCTTCTTGACACGGTCAGCCACGCGCTTGAAGGCTTCGAGTGAAAATTGCTTGCCTGGAACAAAACCAAAACTCTCCTTCTCCAAATTCAAACATTCTAAACAATACCAATTTCCTGGTGGAATTGTCTTCAATGGCGGAGATAAACAATATGTATGCCAGCCCTTATCACACCTGTCACACAACAACATGACATCACCATGCAACCCACTGTTACATTGTTCACAAATTTGATCACGCTCTCCATCCTCTACTTTCTGTATTTCAACCCTCTCACCCTCTTTGTTTTTTCGTCTTCTCTTTATACTCGAAGCCTCAACATCTGGTTCACATTTCTTTAAGCCACTAACAGTGCTCTTGGAACTCTTAACTTTTCCTTTATTCAATTGGCAATAGTACTCTTCATATTCAATCAAATGCTCCAAATACAATTGAGCCAAGACATGCTTGGAACATGCTGAGATCTTCACTCCAGGACAGATGAACCGGAAAACATCCCCCCACTTTTTCGTCTTGGCAACATTTTCATATCCTCCAAATCTTTTCACCGCATTAAACAACTTACATAAATCCAAATCCTGCCCCTCAAAGGTAATGCGTTTCCTTGCCTTCTTCCCGCAATGCTCCTCCAAGAACCGATTGTACTCTAACCTAAAAGTTTTGGGATCACAAGGAGCACACCGTGCCTGCAATTGGTGAATGGCCTGCGACTTTGTTGCAAATGTGAAGGACTCCATGTCTAGCGCAAAGGGGGGTTTCCAACTCACTGGTGGAACAATCTTACAAATCCCATATGGCTCAGCTTCCGGCCTGATCTTGTATATGTACTCTAAAGGATCCTTAAATTCCTCCTCACTCGGATAAAATACAGGACCCGGCGGCACATTTAACGAGCCTGAACTACTCCCACTCAATAAACCCCCACTCCCTCCTCCTAAAACCCCTTTCTCCACTTTTCTGGCCCTCCCTCCCCCCATATTTTATCAGCTCTATCACCTCAGTTCAAAACTACATAATTTCAACTACACAAAATGAACAATATAAGAAAAGGTTGCATCAATAAAAATCCAATTAAAAAAAACTAACTGCAATGGAAGTGATAAAAAAAAAAGTTCAAGAAAATATAATACCCGCGAACTATATGGCTCAAAATGTGCGAACTTTCCAATAAAAGAATCCTTACGCCTCTCAATCTTCTTCCAACTCGTAATCGTATCGCATCTTCGGGTGTATCTGTATAGTTCAGAGCAGTTGGAAGCGAGAAAAAGCGGTTCTCGTTATGGATTTCTTTCTTTAAGGTAGTTTTTAGTGCACTGTTTAGGTTAAAATTCAGGTCTTCATTTTCTGGCCCCCAAATCAACGGAATTTACAAATATGGTAAACCACTGCTTCGAACTGGTGGTGTGCTCTTCTGCGCTGCGTCGCTTGCTTTAATCTGTTGTACTTTTGAAGGCGGGGCACAAAATGGTCATAAATGTACAACAATGATGCAGCAGACGAAGGTCCTCGATCTTTTCCAGAGAAGGGCGTATTCTGCGCGTGAGGGACACGTGAGAATCTGCACTCTAGAAAGACAGATCGAACGGTCTATGTGTTCATCACGCTCTATCCACCGCGTGATGGGGGGGACGTGCTTAATGGGAAAGAAAACGCCTTTGGTAATGAGGTCAGAGTGATGGACTGAAATCAACGGTGGAGATCGACCGGACTCCCATCTCTGGAATTGATCTACAATTCTGTGTGCGGTGTGGGACCCGCCGTATAAATGAGATTTCTTTTTTAATGATTTTGGAGTAAGCGTCTGGGGATTGGTGAGAAGTATGGTATGGACTATTTCATGAATTAATTAATTATTAGTAGTAGACTTAGCCTGATTGGGTCAACTCAAACAGGATTTCATTTGAGCTTTGACAATGACTATACTTTTATAAGTTTGAGCTCTCCACTAGATCCAAATCGATTTACTTCAACGAGTTTATTTTTTATTTTTTTTAAATCTTAATAAAAGATCTAAATTATAGCAAAAATTTATGAAAGACATTATTTTTTGGTGAGACCGTGTGATATTTTAAGTGGAATGCATAAGGAATAAACTTTTACCATTAAATTTCACGCGTAACGTGGAATTTCATGCGAATTCCATCATGAGAATATGTTAAGACCCCATCACACACAGTATGAAGCTTTCATGGGAAAGCATCATCGAACCTGATTAAACTCACATTTTTTTCCTACAAAATCAGTTTGTAAAGAGAGTGTACTTTCACCATTATAATATAATTCATGCTCAAGTCTGCAATCAATATAGAATACTTTAACACGTTTTAATCGGAATGCAAATGATTTATGAAATACATTATTTAATTTCTATTCGAAATGTACGTTCCGAACGGAATACGTTATGTGTAAAACATATTATGAACGACATGCGTATTCGGAACGGAATATGCGTAATGTAAATGAATTTAAAAAAACTCACTCTTAAATTATTTATATGCTCGTGTCGATCTCAAATTCAATAAGGCTTGCCAACCTATCAAGTTGAGGATTTTGAAGCTCGAACTCAAAAGTTTTTTTTAAGCAAGTCTCGAATGCATTGAGTTTGATAAACTAAGGGTCCGTTTGGTTGGTGGATTTCGGATTTGAGGGAATAGAAAATGGTGGGTTTCATTTTCATTCTCATATCTCATTACTAAAATTATTTGTTTCTTATTTTTTATTTCATGTTATTTTATAATTATTTTATTTTTATTGTTTTTAAAATATTACTCTAAAATAATATTATAATTATATTATTTTATAATATTATATGTTATTATAATTATATATTATTCTTTTTAATATATTATAATAATATTATTATCAATTTAATCATTTATTTGTATCAAATAAGAAGATAAATATGTTATTTATTTATTTTAATATGATTATATTTTCTTGATTTTTATTATTAAATTAATTATTTTATAATTATTTTCTTATTTTTGTTTTTATAATATTATGATAATTATATTATTGTGTAATATTATATAATATTTTATATTGTTTTTTAATATATTATAATATTATTATTATTAAATTAATCATTTATTTTTTATCTTAGTTTTTATATTTTATAAAATAAACAAGAAAATAATAGAATATTTATTTATTTTAAAATAAATTTATTTTCTTATTTTTATTATTAAATTAATTATTATTTATATAATATTTTAATTATTTCATAAACCTAAAAACTTAAGAAATCAATCATCAGAATTGAAAATGATTATCAAACCCATATGATAACCAAACTGAAAATAATTCCCAAAAAACAAACTTATATTCATTCCTTCTACTATCAAACTCATAAATAACAATATTTCAATCAAGCACCTTCCACGAATAATTTTCCCATAATATATCAAGAATGTGCATAATTCAATATTTAATTATATCAAAATTTATATTTATTATAGGTAATTTATACTGAATAAAGATTTAAAGAAACAATATAATAACAATAGAGAGCAGTTAAGGAAGAGTATATTATTATTAAGATGGTTTTTGTTTCTGAGACTCATAGGGGTTATTTATAAAAGTAAATTGTATCAAACTAGGTAAAATTGAACCGAAATATAAGGGATATGTCTAAATTTCCGGGATAAGCCATATCATTTGTGCATATTAGATAGAGATTTGATTTATATGGGCAAATCTTTGTCCGGCTAGATTTCCACCTTCTCCACAAATCTCAAATATAAATTCCCTTTTATGGAATTCTTGTTCGTCTTCGGTTACTCATTCATCGCCACGGAGCAAATCCTCTATTCCACAATAGTATTTCACCATTTTAATTATTAATTTTAATAACTATTTTTATGAAAACAAATATTAAATATAATACAATAAATTCTAATGGATTAAGAACAAAAATTAAAATTTTATAAGAACACAAATTATGATGGTGAATTAATCCATTTAATAATAAAATTTTAGTTAAAAATGAAAAATTATTACTACATAAATATTATATATCCTAAATGAGTGGGATGAACCCTATCATCTTTCAATCTTTACCAACTGAACTCCTTTGTCCTTGTCCTTTACGTCGGGGCCTTCACCTCTATCAACCATCCCTTTCATATTGTACCGTAGGCGATTTTTTGTATTGGCCGTCCTTGGTCCGATTAGGCCTACTTTTACTACCCTTTAAAATAAATTACTAAAAAAATAAAATTGATGAATATTTGGACAAAAATGACCTTTGGCTATTGTGATGGTTCTAATTCCAAATTCAACATTTGGATCACCTCATCTAGTGGCATCCTGTGTGCGACGAGCTCACTATTGTTACGATCAATTGAATATTTTTTTTTATAATTGTGGTGTTTTATTAAAAATTATAACTTACTATTCTAACATCAACATTAAAAATCGGATTTTATCTAGAAATATTTGATTCAAAACTTTCAATCCCCTCATCATTGAAAAACTTGATTTTGTGTACTCATTGAAATATGGTTCCCCATGTCGGGTACAGATTCGACTGGGAAAAATAATTATTAAATCACTAGATTTAAGATAAGTATTTGAAAAAATGAAATTCCAAATCTTGATTGATTAAGCAATTGTGAAATCTCGTGGAAATGAAGTTTGGTCACATAGGGTTAAGTTTAATGGTGATTTTTACTAAATAGATTGAAACAAAAAGATGAAATCGTTCTTACCTTGTCATATTTCGTCTAATTAATATATACATGATCAATATACATAATTGTGTACTTTCATAAATTGTAATGCCATTTTTTACCCTAATTTGACTTCATTAATGTAAGTAATGCGACAAATTTAAAAAAACTCACATAAATATATTTAAATATATTTTTCTTTAGTTAAATATTACGTTTGGTTCCATTTCCAAATGCATATCAACTTTTTTTTTAATTAATATCTATTTTTATTTTTGACTATTTCTAGACGTATATATCATTTTATTTAATTAAAATAATTTAATATTTATAAAAAATATTAAATTAGATGAAAAATATTTTTTTTCTCCTCATATTAAAATAACCCAGATGAGAGTGTAGCGTAAATTTATTGGTACATATATTTCTCAAAAAAATGATATAGTTCTTGTTTCTCGCTCGGAATGTAGTAGTAAAAGTAATTATCTGTGATTAAGAGATCATGAGTTTAAGTTCCCTCGAGAATATGTGAGTGTGTGTTTAATTAATGTATTCCCATTATTAAAAAAATTGACATAGTTTTATTTAATACTAGGTGTACATACAATATTTTAGACTATTAGATATATTCGTCTAAAAAAACCACAAGTTTTGGGCCGATAATCTTTGTCTGTAAATTGTCTTAAGGAATATGTTTTTTAAAGTAATAAATATATGATAAGTTTAAAGAGTGTAATTAAAACAAATTGAGTCAAGCTAAGTATTTGTTAAATTTATCTTATTTATTATTGAATCAGGTTTAAATTTAATATTAAATATTTAGATGTTCACAACCTTAGATTGAATGAATTTTCTCAATTTAGTATTATGCTTAGGTATTGATTATTTAAATTCAAAATAAACATGTTTTATTAACAAAATAATATCATATTTACTCAAACTCATTCTTTATTATTGTAATCGAAATAATCGATGAGAATTTTCATATCTTATTGATCAAAACAGTACACATATATATACAAGTATCTATTATATGAAACTAAAATTAATCAAAATCAATACTATCCATATTTATAAATATACTACTTATATTTTAACATTCCCCCTCAAGTTGGAGCATAAATGTCAATCATGCCCAACTTATTACAAAGATAAGCAACCCGAGCACCATTCAAGGCTTTAGTAAATATATCTCCAAGCTGATCTTGTGTCCTCATATATCCTGTACATATGAGACCCATCTGAATCTTCTCACGGACAAAGTAACAATCAATTTCAATATACTTAATCCTTCCATAAAAAACATGATTAGAAGCAATATGTATCGCAACTTAGTTGTCACACCATAACTTAGCTGGCATTGAAACCTTTAATCCCACTACATTGAGAAACTCTTTTTCCAACAGTATCTCACATGCAACTTTAGCCATAGCTTTATACTCTTACTCATCACTTGACTGCGAAACAACTTGTTGTTTCTTGCTTGTCCATGAAACAGATTGTCTCCAACAAAAAATGCAATATCTCGGAATCGATCTACGATCTTCTTTTGATTCTGCCCAATCTGCATCTCTGAAACCCTCGATTCTATTATGATCATGATCAACATAAACAATTCCACGTCTCGGTGCTCATTTGAGATAACACAAATTTTCTTCAACAACCCTCTAATGGTCAATAATAGGAGATGGATGATATGTATTGACTTACCACACTAACGGAAAAGGCATTATTAGGGCAGGTTACCCTAAGATAGTTAAATTTTCCAACCACTCTTCTATATCTCTGAGGATCATCAAATAATTAACCATATTTTGTGAGTTGGGATCGAATCATTGGAATACTGTATGGTGTTACGAACTAAGTTTTAGTTCTCTCCTTAATTTGATGTTTTGAGATGTAAAAACTTACTTTAACACTAAGTTCCTAGAATTCTATAATTGTAATCCATGTATATGATTATTTGAGTTGTAATAGAACTTAGGTGCTAAAGACCGAGCAAAGGAGATGCTCGAGAAGAAGTGTTCGTGCGTGAAACTTGGTTTCACCAAGTATGGCCAAGGCCTATACTAAGTTTGGGAAATCAGTATAAATCTTACCATACTGACTTATGAGAAGTCAGTATGAGGGTTGCCCATACTGACTATGGATTATCAGTATGGAGGCCTTATTTTGTAAGCACGTGGAACATAAGGCGAACCAAGCTCAGTCAGACTTAAAGGCGAAGGAATTCTAAGTAAAAGTCAGTACAAGAATGTCTCATACTCGGATTCCATGGACTGAAACTGAGTCTGACAAGAGCATATAGAAAGTACAAGGCAAGTACACCTTTTCATAGCAGAGTAGAGCAGGGCCGACCTACCAAAGAATGCTTGTGATTGGACATCATTCCTCTTATCTCTAACGAATGGAATTGTGTGTCTAACGGACATAATTTCAAACATCAAAGGACTCTCCTATAAATAGGTCTACATTTCAACCTGATAAGGTTACAAATTTTAACGAACTCTTAAGCTAAGATAAGCCAAAGCTCTGCCAAACTTTCTTTTGAAAAGTTCTCTGATACTCCGTGTTCTTTAACACGAGACTTGAGTTTTCAACTCAAGTTAATCATTATGTGCTTCTGTTTATAAGACGAGGTTGAAGCTATAAGTTGAATCTTGGTGAATATTACTTAAAAGTAATATTCATAGCAGTTAGTGTTCTACTCTGGAACACTCATTATCACGGGCATCTACCGACCAAGCTGAGTTCTGGGAAGAACGTGCAAACATCTAATCCACCGGGAAGAAGGTTGTGAGGTTCGTCCTCACTGCAACCTGAAGACTAAGTCAGCAAGGAGTTCCTAGGCGAGTGACGACAGCATACCGAAGGACAGAGTGCCGACGGGCTGTTCATAGATCGTAAGGAGGCCTGTACAAAACTTAGTGCCGAACCACTATAATATCCTGTGTCACTTTATTTGTTTACTTTACCTTTCAGCATACTGAACCACTATAATATCCTGTGTTACTTTATTTGTTTACTTTACCTTTCAGCATACTTAGTTTCTCAAACTTACTTTTAAAACATTCAATACTTGTCTAAGTATTGAAGAATATACTTGTGAAACTTACATAAGGACTTTCTGAGCTTAAAACTTACTTTCTTAAACTCGAAATTGAGTTTCAGCCAGATTCGGAGAACATGTGCAAATCAAGCTTACTTTCCGTTGTGTATCATATCTCTATGATTTCGGGACCAACACATGATTTAGCCCCAAGTTTTCCAGTTTCAGACAATAAGCTAAGTACATATTTTCTCTACGATAGAAATATTCTTTTCTTGCTCCGGATAACCTCAACGCCTAAAAAATATTTCAACATCCCCAACTCTTTGGTTTCAAACTGAGTGTTGAGGAATTGTTTGAGAATTATAATTCATGCATTGTCACTACCAGTAATAACAATAACATTTACATAGACTACCAATAGAATAATGGCATGGTCAGGCCGTTTGTAGAAAACTGAATGATCAGATTTACTCACCTTCATACCAAACTTCTCAACACCTTGAGTAAATTTACCAAACCATGCACGAGGGCTCTGCTTCAAGCCATACAAAGATTTCTTCAAAAAGCAAACCTACTTCTACTTAGACTCCCCCTGAGCAACAAAGCAAGATGGTTGCTCCATATAGACATCCTCTTGGAGGTCACCATGTAAAAATGCATTTTTAATGTCCAATTGGTGAAAAGGTCAATGATGAGTTGTTGTCATTGAAATCAAAAGTCTGGTAGAAGTTAGTTTGGCAACCGAAGAGAAAGTATAAAAATAATTTACACCGTAAATTTGAGCATATGGCCACCAAACGAGCAATGCTACCATCGGGATTGACCTTAACAGTAAACACCAACTTACATCCAATAGGTTGTTTACCCGGCAGAAGGTCTACCAAATCCCAAGTACCATTAGCATATAATGTATTCATCTCTTCAATCATAACATTACACCTACCATAGTGAGTTTAAGGTTCAACAACATATTTAGGAATAGTAACAGAAGAAAGAGAAGTAACCAAAGCACGAGTGGTGGTAGACAAATGATCATAGGAAACAAAAGAAGAAATAAGAAAGGTACAAGAGTGTTTACCTTTTCGGAAAGCTATAAGAAGATCATCACTTGAGACATAATCTGACATTGAAGCTATTGGCTCATCAGGACGTAAATCAGGGGTATCAAGCACCACATCAGTAGTAACCGGAACCGAACGAGGTTGGAAAGAATAAGTTTGTGTGATATGAGGCCGACTAGAGACAAAAAGAATAACTAGAACAAAGGTAATGTATATAAAAAATCTATATCATCTCTCTCTGTGGGATGAGGAGTAGAGACCGGAGAGTAGGGAGTATTTTCGGAGAATGTAACATCAGCAAACACAAGATATCCATCTAGAATCGGACTATAACAATAATACCCTTTTGTAGCCTAGAATAACCGAGAAATATGCACTTCAAAGATCTCGGATCTAGTTTTGTAATTTGAGGATGAAATCCCGAACAAAACAAGTGCATCCAAATACTTTACGTACAATAGGAAACAAAGGCTAAGAGGGAACAATAAATGGAAAGGAGACACCCAATGAAGAACAAATGATGTCATGCGATTAATAAGAAAACATGCAGTGGAAACAACATCAACATAAAAAAGTTAAGGAACTAGCATAGTAAATAACAAGGCCCTAGCAGTCTCAAGAAGATGACAATTCTTTCATTCAGCAACACCATTTTGAGATGGTGTGTAACCACAAGATGTTTGATGAAGAATGCCATTATGCATCATATAAGTACGAAAATGTGTCTGAGAGGTATTCCTTGGCATTATCGCTACGTAAAATCTTCACAAACGCATTAAATTGTGTTTTAATCTCAATGCAAAAAGTAGAGAAATATGTAAATAAGTTTTCATCAAATAAAGCCTAGTCATATGATAACGATCATCAACAAAAGTAACAAAATAACAAAACCCAGGTTTTGATGTAATGAGACAGGGACCCCATACATCAGAATGGACTGGCTCAAATGGAACACTTGCTCTTTTATTGACTCGAGGACTCAAACTAATACAATGATGTTCAGAAAATTGACAAGACTCACAATCTAAGGATGACAACTGGGAAAACTGAGGACATGTGTTCTTCAAAAGTGTAAGAGATGGATGACCCAATCTACGATGCGCTTCTATGGGAGTAACAATTCCGATATATGCAATTGATGTGGGATGTTGTGTATCAAGAATGTATAAGCCACTTGATTCATGCATTTTACCAATAATCTGCTTCGTCGTAAGATCTTGAAAAAAAATTAGGGGAAAATGAGGTAGAATAGTTGAGATCTTTAGTGAGTTTGCTAACAGAAATCAAATTAAAGGTAAGTTGAAGAAGATTAAGAACAAAGGACAATGATAGGGAAGAAGTTGGTTTGACTTTTTCTGATCAAATGACTTGAGACTGAGAACCATTAACAAGAGTAACATGAAAAGCATGAGTATGAGGATCAAAATTAGTGAACATATTTAGGTTACCAGTCATATGATCTGCAACACCATAACCGATGACCCACTTAGAAAAAGAGGAAACAAAGCATGCATTGGGATTACCTGACTCGGTAGCTATAACATAGCTAGATTGAGTCGATTCTTGCATTAGCTTGGCATACTCACTCACAGAGATGGTGACAAAATTATTAGAATTTCTAGAACCACTTTCAGCCACATGAGCAAATTCGGGGATCATTCTTCTGCTGTTATTATACTGACGTTTCTATCAGTCTCTTTTGGTATGACCAATCTCATGATAGTAATCACACTCTACAGTTGATGTCCAATGTGGCTAAGATCCCTTATTTTCATCATTCTTGCATTGTGGCCTCCCTGACTGATGAATAGATGCACGACTGAGGATAACACTTTTATGGGGAGAAGGTGGAACAATAGTAGTACGCTCAGTGAGAAGAAGGCGACTAAAAACTTCATCCAAAGATGGAATCTGACTATCCGAAAGTATTTGAGACTTAGTAGTCTCAAAATCAGATGGGCGACCGACTAAGAAACTCATCACGTTGAGCTTGTTGGACTTTGATATCAGAGCTAAATGGAAGCCATACATTTAGTTCTTCATAAGTTCTCTGAAACCCCATAAAATAATCTGTAAGTAATTCGTCTCCTTTATCCGGCTTATAGAAGGCCTGATAAATATCATACATTCGAGAAATATTTCCTTTTTTCGAATACAAAAACTCCAGATAAGACAGGAGAGATTTTACTGTCCGACAACGGGTAACCATGCATTCCAACAACATCACTACTAATAGAATTATGGATATGTAGAAATAATCTAGCATCTGCACAAAGCCAATTGACTTTAGAATCATCTGTTATATGATCATCCATAGAGATACTCAACAAATAAAGATCAATGGTTTGACGCCAATCCACTTGATTTGTTGAATTAAGTTTATGTTCCATCATTTTTGTCATCACAGGAACAACATCAACCACCTTTTTCTCGTTATCAGACATTATAACAACAATATGGAAGAATCCCAAAATTAGATTTCAAACAAAACAATCATACCTCAAAAGAGTGAAATCCAACAAAATTAGATAATGGCCAAAATAAGTACAAAAATGGGTAGAGGAGAACGAGGTGAGTACCACGGAAGTCACCAAAAGGTCCCCGGAGCTGAACATGTTGGCGGCGTAGTGCAGCGCTGAAAGAATCCTTAAGCACGTGTGATCCACACGCGCCGTCTTCAATAGCCTGACTTTGCTAACAGGTCGGTCAAGGGGTGTCACAGCTGTTGGGTTTTCCCGTGAACCGAATCACCAAAACCAATTTGAACCGGATCGATTTATGGATATTGTGCACAATTAAATAAATAATAAACCCTAGAATGCTCTTATGAATTTGATTCTCAGATTTGTGGATTGAGGGATTACCGTTATTTCGTCGAGTCTGATCCGATCTTTTGCGTTTGAATTCCCAACTTTAATTCAACCACGCAATCCAATTTTATCTGTGGAAATAGAAATTAGAACCCTAATTTCTTAGATAAAAATCAAAAATCAAAAAAAGAAGAAAGAAATCTGTTGTTCTCCATATTAGATCTTCAGATCTGTATCCCGGTGCGTTCAAATATGCTACTGGTGAGGATTCCACAGATCTGTGCTTTGAGCAGGACCAGATTCTCCTCCTTCTTTTCTCTCAAAAAACGGCGCCCCTCTCTCTCTCTAGGTTTAGGGTTTTTAACTGTGTTACAACTTATGAGAGAGAGTTGTCTATGTATAAACCTAGGGTTGTAAACCCTAGTGGGCTCCTGGGCTCAATTCAACACATTTTCCTTGGGCCAGACCTGGGACCTAATGCAAATAATAAAGTGAGCCTATAAATTAATTAATTCACATGTCCACAACCCATGATACAATTAATTAATTAATATTAATTCTTTTTCACCACAGAATTAATACTGACCTACCCCTTTATTACCACGTTATGAGAACGGGCTGCATTAATTGAGAATCCCCATATTTACCGAACATTCATTAATTAATTGGAGCTTCTGACAAGCTCTAACTACAATCAATTAATATCTTATTATTCCTGAGTAGTACCACTCAATCCTTATCACTCGTGCCTGAACTTAATCAGCCTGCAGGACTTTGGCACGATGAATGTTATTGAGCTCCTCAGGGAATGTCCCCATCCTATTACTCGGATATGGTTACCTAAACCCAGTCTCAGGCGGTACTACACGAACTGTTGTTACCCAAGATGCGGATATACGAGCACGTTACTCAAGCTCTCCACCATGGCAAGTCAAAGCAACAGTCAACCTGTGCAAACCCCTGAACCTTCGTTAGGGTTTGGACTCAATCAATATAACGAGATCTTGTATTCGCTAATGTCAGACAGACGAATACATCTCACTACGGTCCATCAATACGCCACCTCTGCTTACCAGCACGTTAAGTAACCAAGACAGATTACTTATTCCGACAATGCCGCAGCCATCCGGACAGACATATCCTCATACGCTGTCTCGGCTGTGATCCGGTTTATGTCTCACTAGGTCAAGTGATCATACCGTCTTCTGCGATCTACAACACGCCATATGATCGTCCCTATCGGTGAGACAAGAGGATACCATTGTTCATACATGTAAGATTGTTAACAGATAGGAGAAATAAACCGTTGTATACTCATTATAATAAATGCTTTCACTATACAAAACCCATCAACAGCCTGCTGGGGGCGGTGTCGACCTGTTGGTGGCGGAGTTGGAATGGGTTGTGATTTACTTAGTTGATGAGTTCTAAAACCCTAACCCCCAATCCTTATGAACCCTTTTCGAAATTGCATTTATTCAGATAAAAAAATGCTCTAAATACTAAGTTATCGAAGTAATCGATGGTAGTTTTCATATCTTATTGATCAAGACATTACACATATATATACAAGTAGGCAAATCTATTCTAAAAAACTAAAATCAATCAAAATCAATACTATCTATATTCACAAATCTATAAATATTTTTAATGAGAATAGTTCCATCATATTACAATTTTGTCATTTTTCCGCCAAAAACATCACTTCAACATATATTTTATTATTTTATTTTATATAGCATATTATAATATAGTTTATATTATATATGTTGGTCCCGAAATCAGAGTTCAAATATATGCAACAGAAGTTAAATGAATTGCACTTGTTCTGAATACTGACTCGAACTCAGTTTTCAGTTTTGATAAAACTAAATTTTTAAGCTCAGTATGGATTGAGTAAGTTTCAGATTTACACTTCAATACTTAGCCAAGTATTGAAGGTTTCAAAATAAGCACAGAAACTTAATTTGCAGAATCTTAAAAAAAGTTGTAAATAATATAAGATATTATAGTGGTTTGGAATCAAAGTCTTACGTCCACTCTTCCGAACTTAATCGGGAAATCACTGAGTCACAGGTTTACAAGTCTTCTCACGATCTATGGTTAGCCCGTCGAAAACCTCCGTCCTTCGGTCTGCTAACGTCACTCGCCCAGAAACACCTTATAGCCTACTTCTTCTCTAGCTCGAAGTGAGGACGCACCCCGCAACCTACAATCTGGATGGTGGATGTTTTTTGTTCTTCCGACAACTAAGTTTGATTGGCTACGCCCGTGAGAATCAAAATCTCTGATTAGGAAACTGACTGCTATGATTATTACTTTGAAAAGTAATAATCACCAAGAATACAAATAAGCTTTATAAAAACAAACTTATTTGCAAACTTATAAACTCACCAATGGAATATCATGAAGCTTAGATGTAATTCATATAATAAAGGGTAATTAATAGGAAAAAATACCTTAGACTATTGACGTTTTTGAAAAAATACTCCAATTTATTTCAATAAGTTAAAAATACATCAATCTTTACTTTGCCTAATATATTAAAGTATACATTTTGCCTAATATATTAAAGCGTATGTCACTATGTTTGTATCTATAAACATATAATCGTTCATATTCTTCCATGGCATTATATTAATGGAAAACACATGGCATTATGTTAATGCATGTTTTTTTTTAGGATAATTGAGATTAGAGTTGTCTGTTAAGAAGAAGAGAAACGTAGAAACAAAAGTTTTCCGATCTAACACACTTCCGTCGATGACCAAACAACAACCTCATTTTCCACGTTTCACGTTTTGTAATTGCCAAATTTACTCATTGTTTTTCCCATTTTTTTTATTTAGGCCCCAACGATATTTGGCCATTATGTTTGGCGCCCTATTACATCAATCACTTTCACACACAACAATATTCATATATATATATATATATATATATATCAAGTTTTTTGAATGAATAATATCACATAAATACATGAATTCTGAATCAGATTTTTATCAAACATATAACACTACATGAAAAAAGTTGTTTTTTCGATTTAACTTAAAAAACTTATCTCAATGTTATATATAATACCCACAAGTAATTTGCTTTTTTTTTTTTCAATTGTGTGTTGGTTGGTTTTACAAGAAACATTCTTTTACATGAAATATTTGAGGAGAAAAAAAGAATTATACATATATATTTCAATATTCTCACATGAAATGCAACATGTGCTTTTGGCGAGCCGTGTCATCTTCTTCGTTGAGCTAAATCATGTGTTATATTTGAATAAAAACTTAAATATGGATGTGGTATTTTTTTTGTGACATGTATAAAAATTAAATATATCATTTAGTAAATTATGTATTTTCAGTAGCAAATGATGTATTACTTATAAATACAATATTTACTAGTCTCATAAATGTTGTACTCCCTCCGTCCCATTAGATTAGTCCAGTTTGGTTTCGGCACAGAAACCAATGTTTGTGAGTGTAGTTGAATTAATATTTTATTGATGTGAGGAGATTTTTTTCCATTTTAGGAAAGTTGACTAATCTAGTGGGACAGACGAAAATGGAAATATGGACTAATCTGGCGGGACAGAGGGAGTACAAAATAACATTTTACTCAAGACTCACCTTTTACTTATATATCGACATAATATTTTCCTTGTTAATCCGTTAAAAACAATTTTTTTTTGGTAAATTCTCAGATGAGACGGTCTCATCATTCTTATTGTGAAACGAATTTAATGAAATGATGTCTCACCATTTTTATTGTGAAACGAATTTAATGAAATGATGTGTTTCTTTATTGCAAATGATGTATTTCTTTGTTACAAATAATGTAATTTTTAAAAATGAAATAATGTATTAAGGTCCGTCTCACAATAAAAAAATGTTGAGACCGTCTCTCAGGAGACCAACTCTTTTTTTTTTTTTTGCGTGTCATGTTTAATGATTAAGAGTTAGGATTTAGGGTTTATGTTATGGTTTCGTTTTTATCACAACAACAATTGAGTTAAACATAATTGATTATTTTTTTTAAAAAAAAGGCATACTTTCTAAGTATAATACGTATCCAGCACAATATATTTTAAAAATAATATATACTCCATCCATCTATCAGGAGTAGTTCATTTTTCAATTTTTGTTTGTCCCATAAAATAGCTTATTTTTCTAAAATGACAAATTTTTTCACATGCACCAATAAAATATTAATTCTACTATACTCACAACTCTTAATTCCCGTGCTGAAAAGAAATGTGACTACACTAATGGGACAGAGGATTTAATGTAAAAAAAAACAACGTAAGATTGTAAACAAGTGTTAGCGACGGGTGTGAATTTATTCATATTAAACATAAATGACTCATCACATTAAAATATATATTCCTTTATTCTTGATAACATATTTTTTCTCATTTGGAGGAATACAAAAAGATTTGGCATATAAAACTGTGCTACATTAATTGCATTAAAATTGGTGGAAAGTGTGATCTGATTAGGATTGTGGCCACCAGGTTCTTTGCTGGCAGATGGATCTAATATTCTCATAAAATATACTACTCCATTTCACTATTGTTTTCATCTTATTAATTCACAGAAATAAAGTTGTTTTTCAAACCATCTCTTTTATTCCAACTTACATAACTATTTTTTTTTTAGAATGACTAGCTAGTCATGACATGAGTGCAATATTATTACGGAATTGTCCCATTAATTGGGAGTTTTTGGTTTGTTGGAAATTAGAAAGGGTTCGGGAATAGTAAATGAAGCAAGAAGACATAAATGGAGCAGAATTGCGAAGCCAAATAAGGGTAGAGTGATGTGAAGTGAAGAACCGAATCGATGCCATGCATCCATCATATGATAGACATAGACATGATTAATTTGATCGGAATATAATACTGGAGGTGTATTGTAATTGCACTCACAAAATTCAAATATATTCCACATTTCTCACTCGACATGCACGTACAGGTTTTTCTTCTAATTAAGCTCACTGTGAATGAATCCATTGATTTCACCGCTGCATGTGTCGTGTTCCATCGCCCTGACAGGAACCAAACACCTCACCCATCTATGTGTATATATATATATCATATATGTGTGTGTAACAATACAAACACACACATCCACCATTAACTATCAGCAAGCTAGCTATCACACAGAAAACACACACACACACACAAGCTAAGAAGCGCAGTAGTAAGTGAATATATAGTTTGTGAGGTGATGGATAGCAAGCTAATGAGGAAGCTGAGGCCATATTTGGCGGCGGTGTTGTTACAGTTTGGGTATGCAGGTTTAGCAATAATAGCCAAGTCGGCTCTCAACAAGGGAATGAGCCATTTCACCTTTTCCATCTACAGAAATCTTGTTGCAGCCGTCGTCGTCGCCCCTTTTGCACTCACTCTCGAGAGGTACTTTAATCTTCTTCTCAATACTCCATTTGCTTGCTTCTCAGAGAATGAAGTTCTTTTTTCTTTTTTTTGTTCTTGAGCAGGAAAATCAGGCCAAAAATGACGTTCTCCGTTCTCTACAAAATAGTCCTTCTTGCTCTATTGGAGTGAGTAACTTTTCTCTCTCTCTCTCACTCTCATTTTTCTCATGGTTCCTAAAATATATATAATTGTGATGCATGGGAACAGGCCAGTTATAGATCAAAACTTGTACTACATAGGGATGAAATATACAACAGCAACATTTGCATCGGCTATGTGCAACACCGTTCCCGCCACCACCTTTTTGTTGGCTTGGGCCATCAGGTAAGATAACAACTGCATGCCTTTTAATTTGCATAATCTTAAAAGAAAGTCACATCCACTTGCAATTACCACATCTAAACCCATCTTCGGGTCCCACGCCTCCAAAAGCAGTTTTTAATTCTTTCACAAATTGATCTTGCAGGCTTGAGAAAGTGGATGTAAGAAAACTACGCAGCCAGGCCAAGATTTTGGGGACCATACTGACTGTGGGTGGGGCAATGATCATGACTGTAGTAAAAGGGTCGGTTATAGCACTGCCTTGGACCAAGCAACAACCCGATCTCACGTCTGCTGCCGATGGAGCCGACCACCAAAGTGCTATCAAGGGAGCTGCCATGATCGGAGCCGCTTGTGTCTGTTGGTCCATTTTTTACATTCTACAGGTGCGTACATCAACTGCAATCCTCTATTTTCATTTGTCACAATCTTTATTTATTTATTTTTCAATCTGTATAAATTGGATTTGTAGGCAATCACATTGAAGGCATACCCGGCCGGACTTTCCCTGACCGGTCTAATATGCATCTTCGGCGCGTTGCAAGGGACGGTGCTGACCTTGGCAGTGGAGAGGGGCAACTCTGAAATCTGGTCCATCGGATGGGACACGAAGCTTCTAGCTGCTGTCTACTCTGTAAGATAGAACTGAAGATGATGCATTTCCGTAAAAAAAAATTAAAGAAAGAAGTGGAATTTGAGATGTTTGTTTGCAGGGGGTGATCTGTTCTGGAGTTGCTTACTACGTGTCGGGAGTGGTGATGAAGGACAAAGGGCCAGTTTTTGTTACCTCGTTCAATCCTCTCAGCATGGTCATCGTTGCAGTGATGAGTTCTTTCGTTCTGGGCGAGCAACTCAGTGTCGGAAAGTAAGTGTGTTTTTTTCCTAAATCGTCTAGTATTAGTATTAGTATTAGTATTGTGAAGGCTAAAAACATGGTGTGATGAAAATGCAGGGTGGCAGGAGCGACGGTGATAGTGATGGGATTGTATCTGGTAATATGGGGTAAAAACAAAGATGAGAGTGGAATGTCGTATTCTGCTGAGCCAGAAATGATATCACAGCAGCAATTACCAGAAAACAAGTGCCCACATGTGAGCAAGGCAACCTCCGGCGATGAGGTTGTTTGAGGGGAACAAGTTTTGTAATACTTCTACATAATACTAAGCAAAACAAAACAAAACAAATAAACGAAGCTGAATGTAACGTACATGCACCAGTTTTACTGACTCACTCCCATTGTACAACTCTAGCAGTTTACTTGATTCCAAAGAAGTTTTAATCACCTCTTCTCAGCTATACCAACCATAGTGCTTGCAAGCAAAATGTGCTATAATGAATCACAAACAAGCAAGAGGATCTCAAACATTCTTGACCAAAAGTTTTGATTTACCATGTCTATCAAATAAAGCTGAAACATAAATGTTCAACAGCAAATTGCAAGACAGGGATGACAATCGAAAGATATCTAAAAGTTGCAGTCTGATCAATTCCAATAGCCATGTTGACTAGCTAGGTGGACAACAGTTATCAACAGACCTTGATGACCTGAGAGAATATCAAGATGGCGCAGCCAATTCATCCTTTCCAAAAACACGTTCAAGTTCACGGGTGGCATTTTCATAGGATGCTGAGATGAAAATACACAAACACAAAAAGGTTACAATAGTGGGCATAATGAATATAACAAATTCATCATATCCTTATCCAGATCTTGGATGAAGAAACAGATGAGCTCACCTTTCCATGTATTGAAGTTTTTCCGATTCACTGCAGATCCCGTCACATTTTGTATCACGTCAAATAGCATTTCCCGGGGGGGTACTCTTCAGCTCTTGGACAACAGCATAGATTGTCTTCCCATTCTCAAAGTAAATATGGTTGGTTGGGTGTTTCATTTTGCAACCAGCATGACGCTCAAACTCATATGCGCTGATAGTCTGCATATCATAAGTTGGGAAACAAACTTAGAAGAAGAAGAGCACATTCAGAATTTAAAACCTGGGAAACACATATGACAACGTATAGAAGACAATAACCTTTGAAAGATTGCAATTCTGGCAGCTACACAAGTAGCCTGTCAATTTGAGCACTGCTCTAAGACTTTTCTGCAAGCACATACAAACATGGTTTATATAGGATACAATAACAGACAATTGAATCGAAAACAAATGATTTTCTCACTCTACCTCTCTTGACCACGAAACATACTTCACTGGAACCCCATCAAGAATGCCGGTGGACAATAAGCTTTTAACATTAGAAGGAAAGTTAGTGGATGACCCCTTTTTGGTCTTCCGTTCCTTATTCTTGGACGCCTCACCATCTGCCCTGGAAGAGGACGCCGTGATTGCATTTGCAGTTAGCTGATCTATAGAATATTTCTGACTCGGTGCCCCTGAAGGGTGAACAGAGGACTGATTTGGCAACACATCATAGCTACGTATGCACCCGCCAGAGTGATCCCTCTCTTCAACATTATTCTGACAGCCTCTGAAACATATGGCAGTTTCCTTGCCCTTCTCAGAGTGCTCAACCATTGATAGGATGCTAGAATCTTCTTTAGAGTAGAGAGCTCCTATCGATGCAACAATAGCACCCTGCTGACCATGAAAAGCAATATGTCTCTCCCCCTTGTATAGACCCGCAGGCATGAAAGCTTGTTTTACTCCGCAGCAGAAAGGGTCCCCAGCAAATAAAATTTCCTTACCCTTATTGTAAATAGGACAAACTGATGAGGTGCCATTTTCCTTTTCATATTGCTCTCCTACGGCATTAACATTGTAATTCCTTCTGTTAAAGACCTGACCACTAGACAGCACATTGTCATCCATCCCGTCATAATACTGATTAGTGAGCATAAAATCTCCATGTCTCTTGTTGGAGGAGTGTCCAACTGAGAAAAAGTTTTTGTCTATCTTACTGTAAGCAGGATCCATTAAAATAGCATTTCCAATTGAAGTATTATGCGTAGGTCCAGAAAACATGTTATTGCCTGTCCCCTGAAATGAGGTTGTCATAATTTCATTTTTCTCTTCATGGGTAAACTTGCTTCCCACATACTTGGGAAGGTAATTTTCCGAGATCCTTACATCATTGACTTTTACTTTCCTAGTTCCCGAGTTCAGACGTAAAGAGCAGTTGACAGCATGAGACATTGTTAGACTAATCCATGGGTCATTCCCAAATTGACTCGCTGGACCCCTTTTTTCCATATTTTTGGAAGCCGTAATGGGGGGGATATTATTATCATCAGACGCATTTGAACTCCACACAGGCTTGGGGCTGAACAGGCTTGGGGGTCTTGGGGTTTGACTTTCAGGCTGAAACTGAGAATCAGAATGCCACAAAGAACTTTCCAAAACTGTTGTTTCTACAGTTTCTTTTAAAGGTACTGCTTGCTTCTTGCTAAGAAATTGCTCCTGCTCAGAAGAATCCATAAACCACCGACGAGAACGTTTCTGATCAATTCTTGTTGAGTTTTCGTACCACATCTGCCAATCAGCCACACAGCCAGAGCCATTAGGCAACCAAATGCATTTGTTCTGAAAGGACTGACACCACCAAGTGAGCGTTGTTATTTACAAAAAGGTGAAAACTAAGAATACTAGTCACCTACCATAAAAGAACCTTGTGCGTGACAGATTCATTAAATTTGGAGAACATTTTAGTCACAGAGATATAAAAGTTTCTATACATTGTGGACCAAAGAATCATTAATTGAAGCAATGTATAGAGAAGTTACAAATATGGAACTAAATATGTGATTAGTAAGACCGAAAGGCTGGACAAGATTCTGTCACAAGCTATAACCTTTGGTAATTGAGATGAAAAACTTTGATAGACTAAATAGTCTGTATACCTACTAAAGGGATTAATGCTAATGCATCTTCCTGAAAAGAACGAAAGTGAACAAAAATGAACAGAATGAGAAGGTAGTAACAGGGATAAGGATGAACTTCATAGAAACTTCTGCGAATTTACAGAATTTTCTTGATTCACATTCTTGATGAGGAAGTGAGGATACATCAAGGACTCAGTCTTCCTCAGAGTATTTGCTTATTTTGTAGAACTATAGGACACAAAATGAAATACGATGACCCTGTATGAGATGTAATCAAGCAGAGAGATTACAATGCAGTTGTTTAACATCAATCATGTCCGTGAAGTATCAAGAAAAGAAGTTGATTAATATAAGTACCTTGAGCCCGGAGATATCATTCCACATTTAAGCAAAGAAATCACTACCAAAATATGGGTGTAAGAAATCTACTTTCATCTAAAAAAATCCAGCAAACTGTAGGTTATATCTATGTCTGTAGCTAGCACATGTGAAAAACCCGCATGCTTCATGTTCACTTTTTAAGGTTAGTGTGCGTCTATTTTCCTTACCATGTAACAAATCATGAAAAAACATGTATCGCATGACATGAGCATATAAAAGACATGGAGATATTGTTCCTCCCAGGATGAATAATAGCTCCTTTTCATCACAGTTTTAGCAATTAGTAGACAAGTTTGTTATCTTTCAGATAAGAATAATCGTAGTGGAGATTCAGTTGGTTTAGGCAAGAAATTCAATACCAGCAATACAGCATTAATAACAACTATCATGCTGTTTTCTAATAGACATTTCTATTTGCCACATGGATGTTACGGTAACAGATTTTGATAGGGAATCTACTTACTGCTGAAATTAATGCGGAGAAAAGACAATATGAAAACTCCTGCGTATATGCATTGTCGCGCAGAAAAAACAAAACATGTAAATCCCAAGAACTCTTGCAGTCTAATCATGTTCATTGTTCACTAATATTGATCAATCACTAAATTATTCATTCGAATTTCTCAGTCTTCATAGTCACAAATAATCAAATACCCACTAGATATTTGTAATCCTCTCACATCAATGAATAATCAAATCTGTAGACCATGAAAGGAAGGTTTATAAACGTGATGATCACGGAAACTTCAGAGTTCTGTTTCTTTATTTATCTCACAACTAATTGATCTACTTATCTCGAAAGCATTCAAGTGGAAACGTACTCCTCATATATGAAGAGGGAATTATACTTACATTTCCAAATGAAAATCTCTACAAATAAAATATCAACATTTATGCTTGACTGTAAGCAGATCAAAATAAATGTATGAAATGTGCACATATATGCATCAGGAAGTAGGTTTTATCAATAAATCACAACCCAAGCAGAGGATTATCATACTCATATAAAACCATTGACAAATAAAGATGTTCCCAGACAAACACTTTCAAGCATTTAAAACTCATTGATCTAAAACCACACTAACACACAAAATTTACATGCATATATACATACGACAGACCAAGAAACTGCAATAGCAACCCCCTTGCTCCAACACCCACAAAAGATAACAGTTAAGGTGCAGTGATTGGAAAAGAAAATCATAGTATATCATCATTAGAGAATGTTTAAAACAATGAATCATCGCAAGCAATATAAGAGGAAGAGTTTTCATACAACACGAAGCACAACCAACCACTAAAATGAAGCCCTTAGACAGATAAAGAAAGTTTAAATTAATTGAGCAAATATATTAAGAGGCTAACCATCTCAAATCCTTTTGCTTAAAACCACAAATTCTCAGCTTACTGACAAACTCCATAAAGCAAAGACTCCAAAGAAATTCATCATCACGTTCATTGGCTGCCCATGCAACAAAAAGAGCAATGTCATATATAACTGCTGGCTACAATAAAATATTCCACCCAAAAAAAAAAACAAGTCTCAACCAACACAGCTTCATAAGCCTTAAGAAACACCAAACATTTTGTGCACATAAGAACAAAATATGAAAATTTAAATTTAAATGATTATTGCGCAATGAATGGACTATGACACTGAGAGTCCTGCAAATTTGATAAAAAAAAATAAAAATAAAAAATAAAAGAATGAGTGCATAAACCTAAGAGAAATGAACTAGCAATCACAAACAATAAAAATGTATTAATCATCTTTCATTTTTTGCTATCACAATTCTTCCACCTTCTTTGAATCTAATCTCCACCAGTTGGAGGCTTATTTTCAAGCAATGTCAAGCTAGAGAAGAAAACAAAATGTTTTGGGTTTTCTAAGAAACAATAATTTACTACTAATTTCCTTCAGCACAACACAATGTACTAAGAGAAAGTGAGCAAGGCTTTAAACTGAGACATTGGTATCTCTGTGGCACGGACCACCGTAGACACTCCAACTTTTCCATACACGTGGAATGAAAGATTAAATCACAGTCACAATCCTTCTGTTAATAAAGCTGGGGATTAATCAGCAGTGCACACAAGATTATTGTACTTACCTTATTTGGCAAGGGATTTTAGGTAGGTAATTGTCAATGTACACATAATTTTGTTTAAATAATAGGAATTGGGGCAGAGCATTTACTCTCTAATGATCTTGTAATGAAAATTATAAATAGAGATTACAAAAAGCAGATAAGAATGACATAAATGCTTTAAGGAAATGGATTTAATGAGATTAGGTTAGTTGCAATAAGAATCACCACATTTAATATAATATCTAATTACAACACCACTTTTGACATGTAGCAATTAAAAAAAATTCAAGTTTTCTTGACTATTCGTGTCCAACATTCTTTGTAAAACAACAACAATATTCCCATATTAACACATTGAACAAAAAATGACTAGAAAAAATTGAGAAATTTCTTATTGCTGCAAATTGAAACATGATGTTGTCATTGCTACAAAGTGAAAATGACGAGATTGCAAATTATTGTAGATGTGACTTTTAAATCAATTAACCCAACGAGATTATAAGTCAAGTGAGATTTACAGATTTATAAAATTCACTAATCACATTGATTATTATTGGTAAGTTAAAAAAAAATCAACATGGTCAATTTGCTATTAAATTTCTTGGTTATATTCAGATTTACAGCACATTGACCAGTACATCTTTAGTGGCAAAAGGAAATAAATAATATAAGACTATGTTTGCTTAAATTCAAATTTGCCAAGGTTGGGCATTGTTGTATCTTTCAAACTATTTTTTTCCTGGCTTATACTCTTGAAAACTTATAAACATGTGCCTTCATTTAGATAATAAATACTCTACATCATATTTACTGCATTCAAAAATCATTTTGTAAAATATTTCGTACAAAACACAATTCAACATAAGCTAAGTAACAGTCGGAGTCAAATGATTAGGGAGATTTTGTGTGACTGAGGCAAGTTTAGGATTCATAAAAGGAGAGTGTGATAAAGATGGTGTGGTGTGGTATAGAGTCTGCATCCAGTAACATATATGGGACAACTATACTTTTAGTATAACTTACTATATTCAAATTCCAAATTTGCTTAGGACAGCCATACGGTGCTACTGTTTGGGTTTTTTTTTTTTTTCCTCAAAAAATCATAGTTACGTATATACGCATATACTGGAATGGCATAATGAGTGTTAAAATAAGCGTGGCAAGATTATCTTTACACTTAGCCTACATCTACCTGCAAACTAGATGCAGGTAGACAGAAAACAATTATACAACATGATTTTAGTGTTACTTTAGACTTGTTATGCATGACTGCATCTAATATTTTATTTATTTGCTTACAATTGTTCAAGTGGGACAATGCTCCAATGAAATAGTATACAACTTAATGCTTATGATGCTGTTAGGCCTTTTTGGAGCAATAACATTTACACTAGTTCAAATATATGTGTACATTTATAAATAATGCATATAGATAGGATATTTATTCCATTTATTACAATATCTCTAAGTCATTTAAACAAATTAATGTATATGTGAGTAGTATATTCGATTATCATAAAGATGAAATTATTCTTTTCCGCCAAATTTTAAAAAGAAATCACTATACTAAGATTTTTCATGTAAAATTATGTCCCTAGCACCCCAGAACATAGCATATAAATCAACTTGTGTCACTAAGATCTAATCACTACAAGGCATAATCATCCATCAAGTTATAAAATGGATACAAAATGCATTCAGAAAATGATAGTTATAAAATGAGCTTACAATTTCATTTAAATGTCAAATATAGATCTAGTTCAACCCAGTTTACCACCATATCAACCTTATCTGAATTATTTGGTTTCTACAGGGGGAATCTAGGATCACCATGCAACACTAACAAAATGACTCATCTGTCAATAAAATCAAGGAGGACCAATTTGCTCCATAGTAATGCATAAGGTATGCTCCACAAAGTTGTATTGTACAAATAATTCACCAAAATTTGGGTGAAATATCAGAAATAATTGTTGGAACATGATATAAACAGCATTAAACAATTAAACATTATTAACTATTCTTTTGATCATTAATTCAAAATGCTTTGCTGCAAAGAATTTTGTGACTGTTACCTCTAATGGAATCCACAGATTCAGCCAACTTGTTCCATTGCCCCTCCAGTCCCCTGACCAGAACCAAACAATCACACACACAAACACACATGTGTGTGTAAGTATACACGCGCACATCTAACATCATCAGCACAGGAATAAAAAAGTAACTGAAAGGCATTAATCATGCTGGTGTAGAGAGAAAGAAGATTGTACGGTGACGAATAGGAAATTAGTGAGAAAGCTAAGATCACATTAGGCTGCAATAGTGTTGGTCTGGTTATACAGTATGCATAATAGCCAAGTCACCTCTGAATCAGGAAATTATACCTTTTCTGTCAGCAGAAATGTGGTCGCCAAAGCTTAGTAGCCCCATTTGCTCTCCTCAGAGGAATGACTTTTGTGCGTGTGTGTGGAAAGTTTAAGATTTGAAGCCAATAGAGAGTGTATTTGTTTGTAATCAGGAGAATCAGGCCAAGAATGACATTCTCTGAGCTCAGCATAACAGTGATACTTGCCTTACTTGAACAACTGCTCTCCCACTCTTTGATTATGTGGGACCAAAACTTTTGAAATCTAAAATTTCTACATGACCTATTGATCAAAACATTATTTGAATTGCCTTGCATTGATGTTCAACGAAATGTATGTAATTTACTGTAAAAGGCCTTTTATACAACTTGCACTGTCTTGGGATAACCTTTTTCATTAGATTCGGCCATAAGGCACTAGTACACCATAAAACTTCAGCATTCTGCACTCTTCTACGATTTTCCACGTGATCTGGAATTTCTCGCTACCTTAGTGGCCAAGATGCATCTAAGTTGCTCATATCAAGTTAATAAGCTGACAAAAGATGTGAGAGCAATTATACATATCAATATGTGCATATTGTATATCACATCACACAAATTTTAATGGTTTGGCTGCCAGATCTAACCCAACTTCACCTTCAAAACTAAATATAGCATATTCAGTGTTTTAAAGCTGTTGCTGAAGGAATCAAGAGAGCTGCAATGACCCCAGTTGCTTGTTTCTAATGGTCCACTATTTACATTATAAATATGCACGTTATAAAGTCCTCATTTTCAATCATTGTAATTTTATTTACCAGTGTTTATTTTTGCTCAACTGATGATTCCTTTCATAGATATTTTACATAGTACACAATCACATTGGGATCATACATGGCTACACTTACCCTTTCTGGTTCGATATGCACGATCAGAGTGGACCGTGCTGATTCTCATGGTCGAGAGGGGCAAAACTGTCATCTGCTCTATCAGATGGGACACCAAATTTCTAGCTGCTGTTAATTCTCTAAGATTGGTCAGATGAAGAAAATGCATTCCCTTGGAAAAACAAAGACCACAAATTCTGACAATAGGTTTGAGGGTGTGCTGGAAGTAATCTGTTGTGGGATTCCTTACAATGTGCCATGAGTGAATATGGTTATTGTTGCAGTGATGAGTTCTTTAGTTTTGGTTGATCAACTTAACATCGGAAAGTATGCATCTCCTACATTTGTATCATCTACGGATCATTTGGTAGGGAAGAAACATGTTTGGTTCAATTTTAATAAATCCTGGGAAGTAGAAAATTTCCTTGAAACAAGGAAAATGGTACAACTTTCATGGATTTAACATCCATAAGCATGTATTTTTTGTTTTTCTCTAAATTGACTCATTTGTTAGGGAGGGAATATGGCTTCACAAGCATTGGAATTCCTTATTAATTTAGTTTTTATTTTTGGTTCAATTTTAATGAATCTTGGAAAATAAAAGATTAATTACGAACAGCATTCTGAATTCATATTCCCCAGACCACACAGTTTTTTTGTTTTTTATCAACTCTCTTCTTTTATGAATTATTTTTAAACTCAGAATTTGTTTAAGATTTTTCACAAAAATCTGAGAATTTAAATTTTACATGTTTTCCATCATTATAAATATATCAGTTACTAGATATCTTAGTTAAAATTGAATTTGTATGATGTTAGAAAGTGATAAGATATTATTTAGGCATTTCATTCCTCAATAGTTTCATCCTCTAGGGTTGTGGGAAACTAGTAAGCTAAAAGAAGATGACAATACTAAATGGCAGCAGGATTGGTGATAGTTTTGGGGTTTTACTTAGTTATATTGGGTAAGACTGAAGATCAAAGTGCATCGTGTGTCATAAATGATCTCATAAAACATTCCTCAAATGGCTCGGAGAACAACTAGCCACATGTCACCAAGGCAGTGTACACCAATAATGTTGTTTAAGGGACAAGGTTATGTAATATATAGATATTACATATACACTATATAGATTAAGTAGCAAAATAAATAAACAAAAGTGAATGAAACAATAAAGCAGTAGAGTTCAATCAACTCTGATAGTAGAACCACAGTCTTCTAAAATTGTACATAGTACATACTGACTGATAGAAACAAACATGTTTCCATTGGTTTTGCCTCTAATAGCATTAAATAGACAAAACCATCGCATGATCGGATTTCAATGACCGATAAAGAATGCGAACATAAGCTGTACCTGGCAAACTATCAGCTCTTCTCATCTGCTGATAAAGCAGATTGTAACAAGTTCTGCATCGAGACATTATCTGATTTTAGCAGCAGAAATATGAAAGTGCGTGTCATGGTACTCCAAACATTAGATTAGTATTGGAATCACAGTACACAGCACAAGTACTCGAGTTATTAAGCAATCAGGAAAAAAACCCATCAACATGTATATGAGGAAATGTAAGCCAGGCATCAGGTTGAATGAGCTTAATGAGGAATAATACGGATCTAATGATCACTTGGAAAATTCGCCATTGTTGTCCAAAAGTTTTGTCTTACCAAGAAAACAAGATATACATTATATAAAGATGAACATAAATGTTGAAAACTAATTTCACAGCAAAATACAGAACAGAATGATAATCAATAGATCTAATGATCCAGACCGATCAATTCCTACAGTCAGTTGACTAGTTAGGCGGACCAACAGTTATCAACGGACCTTGATGAGCTGAGAGATTATCAAGATGGCACAACCAAGTCATCTTTTCCATAAATACGCTGAAGTTCACGGGTTGCAGCTTGATATGATGCTGAAAGAAAATTATATAGCACAAAAAAATCAGAGGAAAGGTAGTCATAATGAAAATAACAACTTCACATTCATTACTTGGGAGGAATTTAGCATCACCACGTCCTTATCTAGATCTTGAATGAAGAACAAATGAGTTCACCTTTCCAAGTATTGAAGTTTTTCAGATTGACTGCAGATCCCGTCACATTTTGTATCACATCAAATAGCATTTCCTGAGGGGTACTCTTCAGTTCTTGGACAACTGCATAAATTGTCTTCCCATTCTCAAAGTAAATATGGTTGTTTGGGTGTTTGGTCTTGCAACCAGCATGACGCTCAAACTCATAAGCATTGATTGTCTGTGCAACATAAGTTGCAAAACAAAGTCAACAGAAGAGCACATTTGGCATTTAAAACTAAGGACACTACCAATAACAGCATAGAAGACAGTAACCTTTGAAAGCTTGCAATCCTGGCAGCTACACATGTAACCAGTCCCTTTTACCACTCCTCTAAGATTTTTCTGCAAATCATCAATGATCATGGTAAGGATGAAATAACCTAGAATGGAATAGGATATAATTCTCGCACTTTACCTCTCTTGACCACGAAACATACTTCACTGGAACTCCATCAAGAATGCCAGTGGACAACAAGCTTTTGACATTTGATGGAAAGTTATTGGATGATCCCTTTTTGGTCTTCTGGTCTTTATTCTTGGGCATACCATCTGCCCTGGAAGAGGATACTGGTATTGCATTTGCATTCAGTTGATCCATAGAATCTTTCTGCCCCAACGCCTCTGAAGACTGAGCAGAGGATTGATTGAGCATAATATCATAGCTACTAATATGTCTGCCAGAGTGATCCCTCTCCTCCACACTATTCTGAAAGCCTCCAAAAGATATGGTAGTTTCCTCACCCTTCTTAGAGTGTTCAACCATTGATAGGATGCTAGAATTCTCTCTATTGTAGAGAGTTTGTAACAATGCAACAGTAGCCTCCTGCTGGCCTTGGAAGGCAATATGTGTCTCCCCCTTATTAGAACTCGAAGACATGATTGTCTCATTTACTTTGCTATAGAAGGGATCCAGTGCGAATAAATTTTCTTGCCCTCCGTGGTAAGTATGACAAACTGATGTGAAATTGGCATTGTCTTTTTCAAACTGCTCTCCCAGGGCATTAATATTGTGATTCTCTCTGCTGAAGGCCTCACCAATAGTCAGAACATTGCTATCCATCCCACTATAGTACTGATTGGTAAGCGCAAAACTACCATCTCTCTTGTTGCACTGTCCAGCTGAAACAAAATTATTGTCGATTGTACTGTAAGCAGGATTCAGTGAAACAGCATTTCCCACCGCAGTATTATACGTAGGTCCAGAAAACATATTATTTCCAATTCTCTGGAATGTGGTTGTCATAACTTCATTCTTCTCCCCACGGCTGAAGGTACTTCCCACAAACTCAGGCAAGCAATTCTCTGCTATCCTCACCTCATTGACTTTTACTTTCTTAAGTCCAGAGTTTGGACACAAAGAGTCGTTGACTGCATGAGATGCATTTAAACAATTCGATGGATCATTTTCAAATTGATTCCTTGAGTCCATCTTTTCCATATTCATGAAAGCAGTAACTGGGGGGATATTATTATCAGACACATTTGAACTCCTCACTGCCTTGGGACTGAACAGGTTTGGGGTTTGACCTCCGGACTGAAAGTAGGAACCATCACGCCACAAAGAACTTTCCATAACTGCAGGTCCTGAAACTCCTTTAAAAGGTTCTACGACTTGCCTCTTGCTAAGAAGTAGCTCTTGCTCGGAAGAATCCATAAACCGCTGATGAGGACGTTTTTGATTGATTCTTGCTGAAGTTTCATAAGACATCTCTCCATTAGACATAGAACCAGAGTCATTGGGCAGCCAAATGCTGTTCTCCTGAAAAGACTGCCACCACCATGTGAGAGAAATTATTTACAAAAAAATAATAATAATAATAGCAGCCAACTACACAAAAAATAACTTCATATATGATCGATCCTCTAAGTTCCAAAAACAATTTTGGCCCCAGGGAAAAAAAAACTTTAATATTTTGTAGGACAAAGAATCATTAATTGAAGCAATAAATTTGCAGGTTGTGGATTAAACTAGTCAAAACGCCGACGTCGGACGGGTCAGCAAGCGGGCCAACCCTAAATAAGAGACTGATCTAAAACCAAGTTATCAGTACCCACATTCCGCAAAAAAGTTATCAATACCCATATTCCGCAACCGCGATACAAACGATCAACCCCAAACGATAGATTTTCCGTACTGCACCAAAAAAAATCATTTCTACGAAAAAATGCAATTTCTAATTTGCTGTGAAGTAGACAAATATCCAGTAAATTGCTGCACCGAACTCAAAATCAAAATCTGAGAAATTCTCCTAATACATTCAGTCATTCACCCAAATAGTGTGCTTCCAGTTGACTCCCTGCTATTGCATGCCACATTTTTGCAAAAAATGGTGTTGTAAAATCTAAGAAACAAACATGTGTCGACATAATTATCAATTAATCTCCTCAACACAGTTTTCTGATGAAAAAAATAAATAAATTACTTGGTTTTAGACCTTGAACAGAAGCTTCAAGCTTGGCGGATTCAGAGGTATCTCTAGATTTCGAGCACCCATCGTTGTCTTCGGGGTCGGTATCCGAGGTTGAGAAGTGACGCGTGAGGAAAGCGACACTCCGACGGTGGACGGCGGCAGCGGAGAGAGGCGAAAGGGTTTCTGAATTAGGGGCAGAAACACGGAAAGGTGGGGGAGTGCATTTTTTTTAAAAAAGTTAAAAACGATGATTTAATAGAGGTTTAATTTCCAAAATAATCACTAAATTTTACACTTCCCACGTGAATTTCAAACCTTGTCAGTTACAAACGGAGTATTTGATTTTATTCGATTTTGATTGATTTTGTGTGGAGTAATTAAAAGACATAAATCAATTAAACCGTTGGATAAACATAATTTATAATGATTGATGATTAGTATGTTTGGTGTTCCATGTTTTTTGTGACTATGGTGCCATGGGTTTCAAATTTATAGTTTTTTTTTTTTAAAAAAAAGAAAATACAAAATGATTCAAGTTAATTAATACTGAAGAGCTAAGAAGTGTGTATATCTCCTCATGAATGGAGCTATCTATGTAAGGGGGAATCAAGCTCTTTATGGACTTGTTGAGGGAATTAACTTCGGAGTTATGGAATGAATCAGAACCTCTCGTCGTATTAAAGGTTATGTAAAAGTTATTGAACTGAAATATTCTTTAGTTTTATCTCGGTCGCTAAATATGAATGAGATTTCAACGGTATTAATTATAAAATATTCTTAAAAAAGACTTTACTATAGATTCGTTGACAAATGTCACTAATGAATCATACTCTTAGTAGCATTGAAGATTACTTCTCCACAATTTTTTGTTGGTTATCGTACAACTCACCTTTTTAATAGAATTGATCTAATTCATTGTACAATCGAGATTTTGTACTTCTTTTGATCATTCCATAAGTACGAATTGGACTCGTGTAAATAAATATTACCTAAAAATATATTTTTAAATATATTTCAGATATGTGTGCATGTTTGGTTGGAACTAATTGAGCTGACCAAATTAAATTAATTTGGTTGATTTAACTGATATGAGAAGTGATTTGGTTAGTCGGTTCAAAAAATTTAAAATTAAATTATTTTGTTTGACTAATGGTTTGAATGATGAAATTGGCCATATATATTAAATTAACTTTAATAATTATAATTATATTTTATTTGATAGAAAGTTAAAATATAAATTATATTGATACATGTTGAGGTTTGATTTCGTACGGATACGGGGCTCAAGGAATCGGATCGAAAAATAATAAGAGATAATATGAAATAAAGGAAAATATATATTGTAAACCGGTTACAAGTATGTATTTGAAGCGAAATTAATGAGCAAGAATAACAAGCAAACAATTAAATTCGAAACAAGAAGGAATGACCGTTTATTGATCTGAAAAGTAGGTGCACAACAAGCGTAAAGCATGTCGAGCAACTGCTACAACAGAGTTTTATTTAAGCGAAAATGAGTATTAAATGTACAAGAGTCAATAGAATGTTAAATGACGTGTGCTCCTCTACTTATAAATAATAGAGGGTCAAATACAGATCCCTACCATTTTAAACCCTAGTAGTCTCTCTCCTCTCGCCCAATGATGTCTCGTTTCTTGCTTTATCTCTCTTTGCATGATTGGTGATGATCACGTTTGTTGAGGGTCAATCCACATTTACTTTTTGAAGATTAGCTTTGTACATGCATGTTTATTTTGCAAGGCAAAGTTCTCATTTGTCTCTGTTTTTGAAAACCTGATATGTTAAACGCATGCTTGAGCTTAGATAGTACTACATCATGGATTTTTGAATGTGAAATGCCACCTACCCTAAGTTTGACCTTGTTTGAGACGAAATAGGAATGAACTTTACACTAAGAAATGATTAAGGCCATTGCTTGATCTTTGTGTCTTCAGATGTTTTTGTGTTTCAAATGAATTTACCTTTGCACCTAGATTTTGAGCCTGAGCCCATTTCTTGCTTCTACCTGCTTAATGCTAGCCAAATTCCATACACGTCCTAGTCTAGAGGCTTGATCTGACTTAGTTTTCCTTTAACATTGATGGCAATATTTAGGGGTGTAAACGATCCGAGCCGAGCCGAGTAGTGAGCTGCTCGAGCTCGGTTCGTGAGAAATATATGCAGTTCGAGCTCGTTTAAAATTTGAGTTTTTGAGCTCGAGCTCGGTTCGAGTTCGACTTGAGCTCGACTCGCTAGAGAACTTATCAAAGCTCGCGAGCTCGGTTCGAACTCGTGAGCTCGAGTTTGAGCTCGGTTCGAGTTCGTTTACCTTCAAAAAAAATTCCAATAAAATGCAAATCTTATAATATACATACATCATAAATGTTAAATAAGTGCAAATAATATAAAATCATTCAACAATAAAGTTTCGATAAACTCAACAAATTTGCTCCAAACAAGTTAAAATTTTCGTAACTCCACCAATAGCTCCAAACAGATAACAATCAAACTTCACCAAACAAATTAAACATTTTATAAGACCAAATTATTAAACTTAATATTTATATATATATATAGTAAGTAGATAGTATATAAAATAATTATAACTAATATAGTTTATTTATAATAATTTATATAAATATATATATGTATATATACATTACAAACTCCAAATAACCACTAAAATTTATATTTTAAAAATAAAACAAAATGATTAACTTAATATTTAAAAATGTGACTTAGATATAGTAATAATAATATCGAATAATCATAGAGCATATAAATTGTTTATATATTATTGAAGTTCTTAATTTTTTTTTATAGATAATTAATAGATTTGACTTGATTTAAAGTCATTAAATCATAATAATATTTATATTTATAAAATATAAATAAAATGAGTAACTTAAATTTTAAAAATGTAACTTAGATATAGTAGATAGTATATCAAATAATCATACCTTATATAATTCATTTATAATAGTTGATATAGATATATATGTATACATTATATATACATTACAAACATGAAATATTCAATTAAAGCAATAAGATTATAAAAAAGTTTATGTTTTAAGATAAAAATAAAATATTACCTTAATATTTAAAAAGGACTTGGATATAGCGGAAAGTATATCGAATAATCATAACTTATATAGTTCATTTATAATGGTTTATATAGATATATATGTATATGTACATCACAAACAAGAAACATTCAATTAAACAATTAAATTATAATAAAATTTATGTTTTTTAAATAAAAAATGATTAACTGAATATTAAAAATATTACTTAGATATAGTAACAATAATATCGAATAATCATTGCTTATAAATTATATAGATTATTTATAATATATTGTTTGTTTAAGTTTTTTTTAGAATTACAAATAAAATAAATTTGTCATAGAATGGATTGTTTCAATTTGTAAATGAAATTAATTAATTTGATTAAGTTACATATATCTACAAAACTGTATTTGAAATAATTATAACTCATATAAATAATTTTCATTCCTAAATTAATATTTATCTTATTTTTTATATAAATTAAGTTTTTTATATGGTATTGTATGTTTAATCATATTATTATTATTATTATTTATAGACATATAGATATATTAATATCAAACAAATATGAAATATAATTATATAATAATAAAAAGATAGAAATAAAAAAATATAAATATTAAAATTTAATAAAAACGAGCTTATAAACGAGCCTATTCACGAGCTTAGTAACGAGCATACTCGCGATCTCTTAAACGAGCTTGTTCACGAGCCTGCTCGCGAACATGTTCGAGTTCGAGCTCGAACTCGAACATGTTCGCGAGCTTGGCGAACCGAGTACATCCAAGATCGAGCTCGGTTCGTTAACGTTAACGAGCTCGGTTCGTTTATTAAACGATCGAATTTCGAACGAGCTTTTCTCGAGTCGATATCCGAGTAGCTCACGAGTAGCTCGGCTCATTTACACCCCTAACAATATTATGTTCAAAGTTTGGGGGGTACCACTTCTATTCGAAGTGTTCTTCTACAATTTTTCTCACCTGAAGAGATGGAAAGATAGGCAATGTTTTGGCCTGGAAAAAAAAAAAGAAAAAAAAAACCTAGAAAAGAGATGAGAACGAATAAGGCTGCTCTCTCTATTATGTATCAAGTCAGCCATATGTTATAATAGTATATATGTTTGAAAAAAAAGAGAGAGAGAGAGAAAAGAGTGGAAAGACAAGGGTAGAATAAGTTCAATGTTAGAATAAGAAGGACAATGCCTCTAGACTCAAGTCACTATACCTAAATTTCCTTACTTCGAGCCTTGGCCTAACATAAGAAGCCTTGAAAGTCCTTTTGATCTAAGTTGAGTGTGAATCCTATTAGTGGAGATTAAGAGAAAGCGAACGGGTAGAAGAAGAAAAGTGGCACCGATGAGCATGAGAACTTGAATAAGTAGTTAAAGTTAAGCTCAATTATACTTTAGCTATCTTGAAAGTTGACTGTTCTTTTTTAACTTTGATTGTTGAAACCGATGAATGTATATTGTTAAACTTTGAAAAGAAAGAGGACTGAAACTTGACAATCTTGAGAGTTGCCTTTCATGCTTTCTTTTTAAACTTTTGCTGAGGGATTTTTTTAAAGAGGAGATTGACTAGTTTGGCTTATTACTATTCGAATTGAGTCAGTACTTTTAGTTTTGCTTGGTTGTTTGAGGACAAGCAACATCTTAAGTTTGGGGGGTGATAACTCTCCTAAAGAGTTATCTTTTGATCTATTCTTATATACTTTTGATGTTGTTTTGAATAAGATTGTTCCCATTTAGAGTCTTTTTTGGTATTAATTACATCTTTGTGATCATTGCACTCTATTTTAGTTATTTCAAGTTTTAATAAGTTTTTCAAGCTTTTTGTGAAGTTTTTGACCAGGTTTGGAATGCTAGAGCTTACCTACCGCATTATGGCCAGTGGTCATGCTTGAGCATGGGAAATGCAAAAGGGCAGGATGAAGAGGATCTTCTCTCTCCGGGACAACTTGAAGACAAAGATAAAGTCCCTTTTTGATATTGTCTGCCGAGGGGACAGATGTCGCAATGGAAGTCGAACTCTTGTCTGGGAGGAACAATGACACTTCTAAACGTGGAAGAATCACAAGAAAGGAAGAAGAATCAACGGTGATGGGAAAAGGTGAGAAAATATCAAGGAGATAGAGTACACTTTGAGAGGGGGCGACACATAATACACACGGAAAATCATACCACACGAGCAGAGGAAGACAGAGTAACAAGCTTGGAGGAGAAGCCATTGGAGATAGAGAGATCATCGCTGATAGTTTGATTTTATCTTTTGAGTTGTAAACCATGGTGAATGATTTCCTATTTTATTTTGTTCTCTTCGCAAGCATGAGCTAACTTTATTTTACACTTGGGTTGTGGAACAATTACTTACGCTTGATTATATGTTAGGATGATGTTTAGCATGTTTTGAGCTTGTCTTTGATCTTGTTTAATCTCATTTCTTGAGAACGGAAGTGGAAAGAAATACATCACCTATGGAGACCGGAATGAGAAATAGGCCGAGAAGATCATAGGCAATTGTGTTATTCCCATAGGCATATGAGATAATACAACTTAAAGATAACCGGAATTTAGAATTCCATTATTTGAATACTGTAGAAAGCATATGCATATGATGCATAGTAGGAGAGTGTAGATCTAGTAGAGCGGAAGCTTGTTAGGCAAATTGTGAGCAGGTTCTACGACTCAGACAAATGCGAGACAGAAGCTCTAGCATATAGGATAGTAAGAGTAAATTGTCTTCCATAACCCGAGTGTATTCTCCATTATTGTGATCAGTTTAGAAAGTATATGATTATTTTGTGGAACGAAGAATTACTACTTGTTATAGTTCTGTTCGGGATCATAGTTTATGCTTATTTATGCTTTGAGTAGAAGTTAGTGACAATTACCTTTGTTTATCTGGTCTCTATGATTGTATTACTTGTCAATTGTGTATACTTGCGCATAGTTCTATAGGTACACTATAGCACAACAACATCGAGCGACATTCCAGACGTCGATCAACATGCGCCTCTCATGTCGCTAGACAGAAGCTCCATGTCGACCTTCTGTGTTGATCGACACCCCGTCGTTGACCGATACAAAGGGTTTTTTTGCAGATTTTTCATATTTTGATCAACTTTCCACCTTTTTGACGTATTTTCCTACAAAATCAAGCATTACAAGGCACAAGCATATTACCCTCCAAAATAGTCTCATGCTCAGGGGGCGTTTGGCTTAACTGTCGGAAATCACTATAGGTATGAGTTTGATAGTAAAGGGAATGGGTATAAGTTTGGATTTGGGAATCATTGTCAGTTCTGATGTTTGATTTATAAGATAGGTTTGAAAATTATTTTTAATTTTATATTTGAATTTAAATTTATAAGTTTAGAAAAGAATTAAAATATTATAAAATAATAATTAATTTAATAATAAAAAATAAAATTATATTAAAATAAATAATTTATTTGTGTTCTTATTTATTTTATCAAATAGAAAATCAAGATACAAAATAAAAATTTAATATAATAATAATATCATTAAAATATCATTATTAAAAAAGAATAATATATAATTATTATAGTATTTAAAAATATATAATAATATAATTATTATAGTATTTTAGAATAATATTAATAAAAATAAATAAGAAAATAATTGTAAAATAACATGGAAAAAAAACTAGAAATAAATTTTTTTTGGTAAGATTTGGGAATGAGAATGAAACCCATCAATCAAATGTACTCATCAACCAAACGAACCCTCAGTAAAATGCATCAATGGTTTAAACCTTGAGCCATTTTTGACTGATTGCCAGCCCAAGATGGTCGATATCCTTTAGCCGCAATACTACGAGTTAAACTATGGTATGTCAGTACTGGTGGTCCGATACCCTAGTTGATTATTTGTGGAGTGGATCAACTGCGGGTTGACACTCAAGGGTTATAAGAATGGGTTAAAGTTGATCGGATTTCGATGTTGTGTGTTTCAAGATCAGTGTACTTTGATGATATTGGATTGAGTGATTAATGACATTCCTAGTTGTACATCGTGTTGGAGGTAGGCCTGCTTCCAAGCCACGCTATTAAAACATATAGTGACCACACGCAAAATGTTTAACTCTGCAGAGTCTATGAAAAATGTTGTGATAAATGTGAAGGGATTTTAAAAGTATAACCTCGTGCCTTATCGATTTAATGGCATAACAATTTATATTTGTATTATTTTTTAGGACGTGTTCACTGGATATACGGTGTACTTAGCCCTTGTATGTTATTTCTGAAACATGTAGGTTAAAGCTTGGAGCAATGGAGGTGGTAGCGGGAATGTGCGAGCAATCCAAACAAGAGCTTGATCCTAAGATATCTATCTCCATAAACATATCTCCACTACGCCAGTTTCGCTGCATTGAACCTCTGAAACTAAACTTCCCCGTGTTTTTGTATAAACTTAAACCCTCTTGTTTTGGAACTCAAACTACGTGATGATATGTTGTATGAACTCGAACACTATCACTATCTCTACAAATATCATCTTTTGCTTAATCTTACTCATGATTGTGTTTACTTGGAGAGAAATCTTGAGAGTTAACCCGTCGCGCTCTCATAAGTTGGGGAAGCTAAATGTGAGCGTGACAAGAATGGTTTTGGTTTAAGAAATAATTTTTTAAATTAAAATCAGATGAATAAAATCACAAATCCTAGGAAATTCGCCCAATGTAATTAACATGCATAAAACAATCAATCCAAACCCAAAAAATAATCATGGTGGGAAATCTGAATAATTGAAATTAATTCCTTGATTGACAATTAAAACATAGATTACTAGCAAGTGAATTTTATTTTTTCAGTCTCAATCACACAAACTAGTCAATCTCAATAAACGTTCAGATTAAACCCTATAAGTGAATCTTCTTTTGAAGATAGAAAACAATTATATCAAATTCTCTTTTCCACTGTTAATTATCTCCTATCAGTCTCAAATTAACAACTAACAACCTAATTCAATTTTCGTCTCTCGATCCTTTAAGTGAATAAGATTTTAGAATCAAAACCAGAGATTTTGAACCAATTTAATGAGGGGTTTAATTAGTCAAATTATAACATGCAAATCAGATGGAGAAAAACCCTAGAACCTGTTAAAGTTTATAGCCATAAATGCTAAAAATAAATATTGAATAGGAATATTAAATTGCATTAAAGAACTTACTTGAGATATAAATACAGAAAATAAATCACGATCCAGTTCTCCAATCTTCAAAGCAATAAAGATAAAAGACTAGAAATCTAATGGTAACACTGAATTTAAAAGTGCAATAATATGAAAGATCCTTAGTCTAGACCTAATACATGAGTATATATATAGTGGTAGGGTTAGGTCTTGAAGTCTTGAACTGTAGGGGAAGAGTTGTATTTGCCATTGCCTTCAAAACCTCGAGCTCTGCATGTCGACAGATATGTCGTGCATCGACATATATACAACCTCCATGTCACTAGACACAAGCTCCATGTCGACCTTCTATGTCGACCGACAACCCGTCGTTGACCGATACAGGGGGCTTTTTTGCAGATTTTTCATCTTTTGATCAACTTTCCACCTTTTTGACGTATTTTCCTACAAAATCAAGCATTACAAGGCACAAACATAATACCCTCCAAAATAGTCTCATGCTCAGGGGGCATTTGGTTTAACTATCGGGAATCACTACGGGTATGAGTTTGATAGTAAAGGGAATGTGTATGAGTTTGGATTTGGGAATCATTCTCAGTTCTAATTTTGATTTATAAGATAGGTTTGAAAATTATTTTTAGTTTTTATAATTGATTTTAAATTTATAAGTTTAGAAAAGAATTACAATATTATAAAAATAATAATTAATTTAATAATAAAAAATAAAATCATATTAAAATAAATAAATAATCTATTTATGTCCTTATTTATTTTATAAAATATAAAACCAAGATACAAAATAAAAATTTAATATATTAATAATATCATTAAAATATGATTATTAAAAAAGAATAATATATAATTATTATAATATTTAAAAATATATAATAATATAATTATTATAGTATTTTAGAATAATATTAATAAAAATAAATAAGAAAAATAATTGTAAAATAACATGAAAAAAAAAAAACAAGAAATAAGTTTTTTTGGTAAGATTTGGGAATGAGAATGAAACCCACCAATTTGGAGGGTTTTGGTGATTCCCAATTATTTGGGTGTCATTCCCATTTCTTAATTCTCATATCCTTCAACCGAACGGTGGGTTCGGAATTATTCCATTGTCTTATTCCGAAACCCATCAACCAAACGAACCCTCAATTATTTCATACATTTGCATTAGCTTAGGGTTAATAATTGAGAATCCGTTTGGTTGATGAGTTTCGAAATGAGGGAATACATGAAATAATAAGGAAAAAAATGTGATGAGTAAGACAAACTACGAGATTATCAATCCCTTAAACTTAAACAATTGATTGTCCTCAATCAATAGAAAGAATGAATCAAAAGTCCAAGTAGAAAAAAGTGCAATGCCTCACAAGATTCATCACGATAAAAATTGAAAATCCACATACACCAACACCAGATTGAATAATTTCTTGTATTGTGATTTTATTAGTTTGAGTCTGATAATTGGAATTTATGTTTGATACATTGGAGCAGGATAATTTAACAGTTTTTATTTAAAAATATTTATGCTATTTACTAATAAATTAACAAATTGGAAAAAAAAATAATAGTTCCAATAGTAGAAGCTCGGACCAGGCCCAATTGAAGCCAAAAGCAGACACATCTTATGCCTGGCAGAGGCCCGCCCCAACCCACCTTATAACGATTCTGAAATGTTTCGGGCCCAAATATTTTTGGAATCAGCTAGCCCTTTTCTCTCATAGTTTCGTGCCATTCCAGACCTCTCTATGCCCGATGTTTACATACTTCCGAATTACAATCATGTAAATCATTTTATATTTCCTTATTTATTACTGTTGGGACCTCATTTATTTTTTTTACTTCTTTTAGATTTATAATTGATGCAAGTGAAATATATTTATGTTAGTTTTAGTTTTGCATCATTCGTCACATTGATATCCAAAACTGTCACAACCATATAATAATTTCATTGTTAGCACTATTAGTTGAATAGTTTTTCAAACCATTTAAATTAGCCGAACTATACCGTTTTAACTTGATTTGACCGATTTGATTTAGAATAATTATTGGGCTAATTTTTGTTTGTGAAACTACAATTGATTAGTCGATACTTTGCCTTTAAAATCGGCCTAACCAGATCGTGCACACCCTTAGTATTTATGTAACATGATAAGTTGTCTTAGTATCTTATACTTTTATTTATTTATTTTTAGAAATGAAGTTTTATAATTCAAGTATATGTATTTATCCCAACATGAATAAAGCATAATTTATTCGATAGAGGGAAATATTAAATTTCATATGTTAAAAATAACTCTTAATGAATATTAATGAGTGTGAGTCCCTTAGATTTGTTATATTTAAAATATTTAGGAGTTTTATCGATTCAGGACCCGAAAGATAGTTTAATTGTCAATTCAGGACCTGAAATATTAATTGTCAATTCAGGACCTGAAAGATCACAAAAATTCTCAATTCAGGACCCGAAAGATCATACAATTCTCAATCCAGGACCCGAAAGATCATATAATTCTCAATCCAGGACCTCAATATCAGGTCCTGGATTGAGAATTGTTTGATCTTTCGGGTCCTGGATTGACAAATCATCTTTCGGGTCCTGAATTGACAATTTAACTATCTTTTGGGTCCTGGATCGACAATTCTCCTAATATTTATTATTGAAAAATTATATATTATCAATTCAAATTCGAAAAATAATTTAATTATTGGATCAAGACTTGAAAAATGAATTGTAAATTCAGGAGTAAAAGATCAAAAAATTCTCAATTCAGTACCTGATATTAAAATTTTGAATTGAGGATTTTATAATAATTTCGATTATGATTTGAAAATTTTTAATATTTTTCAAGTGCTGAATATATAATTAAAATATAAAGCTCTATACTAACTAGATTTAAGAGACTAGTTCAAAGAGTTGTTCATAAGGCCCATTAAGGGAATGAATCATAAGCCCATGTTGCGAAAATTGGATTTCGTACAAGTGGCTGATTAGTTTAATTTTATTTTTTCTCTCAAAAAGAAATTTAATTAAGATTTTAGAATAGATTAGGAAAATAAGCTTTATAGTTTAGATAGATATTTATTTCCACATTGAGTATAATTAATTTAGCACATTTTAACATAACTTTAACTTAGATCGTGTGTTGGTTCCGAAATCAGTATTGATGTACACCAAAAATAATGTTTGAACATGATTGCTCGTCTCAAATTATTTATTGCTCACCAATTTGAGTTTCTTAAAATTTATTGTTTAACGAGTTTGAGATTAGACTTAGTTTCAGATATAGTTCAACACATAAAATGTGCTGAGTTTTAAATCCTTGCAGAAAATAAGGGGGCGTTTGGTTTAACTGTCGGGAATCACTATGAGTATGGGTTTGATAGTAGAGGGAATGAGTATGGGTTTGATTTCTGTGAATCATTCTCAATTCTGATGTTTGGTTTACTAGATGAGTTTTGGAATCATTTTATTTCCGATAATTGATTTTTTAAGTTTGTAGATTTATAAAATAATTAAAATGTTATACAAATCATAATTAATTTAATAATAAAAAATAACAAATAAGATCATATTAAAATAAATAAATAATCTATTTATCTTCTTATTTGTTTTATAAAATATAAATTTAAGATACAAAATAAATGATTGATATTATAATATTATTATTATAATATATTAAAAAGAACAATATATAATTATAATAACATATAATATTATAAATAATATAATTATAAAAAATATTATAAAAACAATAAAAAGTAAATAAATAAAAAATTAATTATAAATAAACTTAATTAAAAAATAAGAAATAAATTATTAATTTAATAAAAAAATTAAGAAAATATAATTATATTAAAATAAATAAATAAATAATATACTAATCTCCTTATATATTTTATAAAATATAAAATTAAGATAAAATAAATAATTAATATATAATATTATTATTTTAATATATTAAAAAGAATAATATATAATTATAATAACATATAATATTATAAAATAATATAATTATTAAAATATTTTAGAATAATATTATGAAAATAAATAAATAAGAAAATAATATGAAATAAATTATTTTGGTAATGAGATATGAGAATGAAAATGAAACCTACCATTTTGGGGGGTTTTGATGATTCCCAAGTAATTGGGTTTCATTCCAATTTTTTCAATCCCATACCCTTTAACCAAACAATGGGTTTCAGAATCATTCCATTCCCTCATTCCGAAATCCATCAACCAAACGCCCACTAAATGAAGTAGTAAAGTGCAAAAGCATTTATAGAGGTTCGGAGCTTAAAGTCATATGTCATCTCTTCAAACTGAAATTTGGAAATCACTAATGTCTACCAGTCCACTAGCTCACTCACCTAGGGGTGTGCAAAAATCGAACCGAACTGAAAAAACCGAACAAAACCGACCGAACCGGCGAAATTTGGGCGGTTCGGTTCGGTTCGGTTTTCGGTTCATAAGTTTTAAAACCGATTAGTTATCGGTTCGGTTTTCGGTTCTAAATATTTCAACCGAAAAACCGACCGACCGACCGATAACAAAATAAAATAAATTAATATATATATATATATATATATATATATAATATTTATTTTATTCCATAAAATACTCCCCAAATACTAAACCCTATTTCCCCTTTTCATTCTCGGTAGTCAGCAGCATTAAATCTAATATTCCTATTTCTCAATTCCCACCCCGCTCGGCTGCCCTCCCCCACTGCAAATTAGCACGACTCGTCGACTACACAAGTAGAGCCATCCTTTCCCGGCCGGCAGTTTGTGAGATACGAGCGACCTGCTGCGACCCGCAAGAGCCATCCTGGTTGAGTGTTGTACATTGCACCTGTTGCGACCCGTGAGAGTCGATTGCTGCACGCTGCTTCTACTGCGAGCGAGAGCCATCTACTGCTGTGCTCGCTGCTACACCTTCCTGAGACCGCGAGAGTCGACTGTTGCTGCTCGCTGCACCTAGGCCGACGAGAAAAATGCTTGAAAACATGTTATTATCGGTTGGAACTGAAACCGAACCCGACCGACCAAAATTACCGGTTCGGTCTTTGGTTTGGTTGAAATAGTTTTCGGTTCGATTTTCGGTCGGTTGTAATTTTCGGTTCAGTTGATTCGGTTGGCATAATTTCGGTCAGTTCTCAACCGAACCGACCGATTGCACACCCCTACACTCGCCTAAGCCTTTGTCTTCCTTCCGGCTTCGCAGATTTGAAGTGTGGGCACACCACGCAGCTTCCTCCTCTGGATGATGGGAGCTTTAGAATTCTTCCCTGAACTATCAAACTTGTGACTAGACGCCCGTGACAGTCCATACTTGGAGATGAGCAGAAACTGTTGTGTTCTTATTTGGAGAATAAGAATACCAAGATATAACTCGAGTTGAGTGACTACGAGTCTCGTGTCCAAATATAGCCCATGGTGAGCTTATGAAAAGCATAAAAAACTGAAAATTTGAGTTTGAGATTTCTCAGGATAACGACGATCTTGTAGGAGTTTTATGTTGATGTTTCGGTTGTTGTGATTTGTATTTGATCCTCTTGCAAGTTGCAACTGAATCGATAACCCCTCCTCTGTGTATATTTCGTCTATTTATAGATGAAGTATGAGCGATTTCAAATAATAACAGCTTAGAGACATTTTGAGAGGTATCCAATCTGATGTCTCTCTTCTGCAAAGGACATAGTATTTTTTTCAAAGCTTCTGCACCTGCTCCATCCTTTTCTGACACGAGATGTTGACTCGACAATTTTGTGTCAGAACGACTCTTCGTTAGTCCAAGGAACTGAGAATTGGTTGAACACCAGCGTCTCCAGAATTTAAGTAATCTCCATCTTCAAAGTCTGGCTTTAAAGAATGTTCCTCTGAACTTGTTATCACACTTTATGTGCGGATTGATGCTGTGACATTATCCTGAGTTTGTGAACTGGTGACGTCTAAACTTGTGATGCCAGCCAGTTCTTCTGAGCATTAGCTTTCAGACTGGTAACAATTTTCTTCTCACTCCTTGCGCATCTTGAATTGGTGGATTAGATCCCAAACTCAGTTCGTCTTGAACAACTATGTTACAATTCAAAGAAAATTCTAAACTGTACTTTACAAGTTTATCATAAATTAGAATTATTCTAGAGACACTCTAAACTGGTGATATTTATATAATTTTTTGACAAATCAAAACAATCAAGTAGGTACGAATACTTTCTAATATCGTGTATATTATTTACCTCATAGATCTATAAATTTCGTATTAAAAGATAGAAATATATTATGACGACACAATTTTGTTTTTAGCATCAAATTCCATAAAATTGGAAAAAAAGTAATGGTATTATGGAATTTTACTCCATATAGTATTGTATTTTAGCTTTTCCATATACATGCCCCAAAAATAAATTTAACTCTACAATTAATATTAAGTTTTCCAACTTATTTTTATTCAAAAAATGGGCTTGTGGTTGTTGGAAAAATTACTTTCATCTGAGTTAATGTCTACATAAATGCTTCATCCAAGAATTCAAAAACCTTGGTTGCAACTGCAAGCTAGATTTCAAATTTAAAATTTATATTCAAATCTTCAATTATTCATGCATATATTAATTTACGTGTGGTGACAATAAATATAGATTGAAGTTTTGAAAAAGAATGTAAATCTTAATAAAATGCTATATTTAGATTGAGAATTTGTATAAAGATATTTATTTTATGGCGAAATAAACCATAACGTTTATCCAGGTCGTGACAAGAGATAAATCATGTAGCAATAAATAAATACATCAATTATATTTATTATGGAATTAAATTTACTAACTTTTTTATTATTAATTGCTTAAAGCTTGTGCATGTGACCCGTGAGCTTCGTGGTAAAAGTTTGAACATATAATAAATATTTACATTTGGTAGATCTCAATTCAATATTTCCCCTTCAAATTATTCAAGTTATATTAATGTTCAACCATAATAACGTCTATATATTTATTTCTGATGATTGATGGCATAAGAAGTTCAAAATAGTAGGTACATACATACAAGTTAATGAAATTAGAGGTGGAATAAAATGTCCCAAAATCGAGCCACAAATTATTTAAGCGTATTATCTATATCTAATAGATTATGAATTAGAATTGCAATGACGATATGTGAGTAATGTGGGAATAGAAATGAACCTATATAGTTTTACTATATACCTAATGTTGCGGGTACAATTATTCAGAAAATGGAGCCCCGAGAACAATGAACGTGCCAAGTAGGAAATAGCATAGTAATTAGAAATAAAGGTTTATAGAGACCGAACAAACCGAGCGTAAATTTGACTTTACTGACTATTCTAAACGACAACGTAAATACAATCTCTCTGTTTTGAAATAGAAGAATATATATAGATAGTTTTTGTCCATGTACGGGGGGTATTTATAAAGGGGGGGGCAACCATCTAGGGTTTCCGCGATCTTCTCCGGGCAGTTACGAAGTGTCTCCGAGAAGATCGGAATGATTTGCTCACGCGGTGGTTGGGCTCTCCGATAACTGTGCAAGGCTAGCCATTATGTGCTTCGCCGCCCTTTATGACCGTTAGGGTAGGTCGATATTTCTATATCGAGCTCCCTTCCTGGAAATTGGACTGCTTTTCCTCTTGGTCGAACTACTCTTCGCGGCGAGCTTCGTCCCAAATGGGCCGGACCGGCTCGCTCTCTGATGGGCCGGTGCTGTTGTCAACTTTCTAAGATATTTCGAATCCCAAGTCGAGTTTTTTAAATGGGCCGAATCCGGTCGGACTCCCAACAATAGCCCCTTTGGCTTGGCTGGTTATGTCCGGCATGACCTGTCAAGTCAAAAACAGTGATCGAACTTGTATTTACGTGACTTATTTCCCAGATTTTGGCCCTTCGGACCACCTCAAGGGTGGTCCGGCTTTATTCGGGTGTTCGTGAACACCTCTCGGCTCGAAGGACCGATTCCTTTATGAAGGTCCTCACCCGCGCAGCCCCGGGAGGCTGTTGCGGGTGTCGTACCGCGGGCCCGAATCCGCAGTGTTAGTTCGGGCAGTTCGGGTTTTGCCTTGTTTTTATTTTTGGCCAGGTGAGCAAAAAACCGAAAAAACCAAAAACCGAACCGAACCGAATAAATTTCGGTTATTTCGGTTCGATTATTTTGGTTTTCGGTTCGGTTCGGTTACAATTTTTTAGGTAATTCGATTTTCAGTTTTCGGTTTGGTTTTGTATTTTTCCGAACCGAATTAACCGAAAAACCGAAATTATATATATATAATACTAATATTATATATATATATATATATATATTTAACTATAATTAAACTTTAATATTTTGCCAAAATTATATATATATAAATATATAATATTAATATTTTATATATATATATATATATATATATAAATATATTTTTAATTGCTGAAACTTTATTTTTAATTTTTTATGTGCATTTTTTTAATTTTTTTAGATTTTGTATTTTTTGGAATACAATTTCGGTTTAACCGAAAAACCGACGTAAAAAATCGAAAACCGAACAGGAATTTTGGTTCGGTTTTTTTCCCTGTTCGGTTACGAAAAAATTTTCGTTTTTTCGGTTCAATTTTTTTCAGGCAAAAACCGAACCGAAAAACCGAATGCTCACCCCTAATCTGGTGAGCCCCAGCGAACTTTATGGGTTCGCAATTAGGGGTCTTATCGTTCGATACTTGGTTCGTATCGGGGCGCGTGGCCCCTGATGATCGATTTTAGGGCTCCTGTTACCCGAATTTTATTGACTTATGCAGGACTGCTTTTAGTCGAACTGCTTTTGGTGAACAACTTTTAGCGGGCTGCTCTTAGCGAACTGCCTTCGTGCAGTTGGGTTTGAATTTTGGGTGGCAAAAGCCGATGGCAATTGCGTAATTTTCGCAAAATTTGGGGTCGGTTTTGGGAAGTTGAGGGGGCACTGAGGTATAACCGTCGTTAGGGATGTGTGCCTCCTAACTTTTCCCAAGACTTTTTGCCTTCTTCTTTCTTCTCTCTCACCGCGCGATTTCCGGCGATCGATACTTCCGTCCAAATAGAGCTCCGGCGACCACGTTCTGCTAGTGAGTCCTCGATTAACCCTTGATTTAAAGGTAATGAGCACCGTTTTATATAATGTTCCTTTTTAATTTTGCATGAGGCGTTGGGTCTGGGTGGTTCGCCTATTTAGGGTTCATAGTTGTTTGTCGGAGAGTACGGTTGACCGGGGCTCTCTCCTCATCATTTCTTTCCTTTTAGGTTAATCTTTTTTTCGAGATTTGTCTCTGTTTCTTTTGTGATGAGTTCATCTGGCTCTGACTCCCAAAATCGGGAGGATTCTGGCTCGGCCGAGTCTGGTTCGACCCCGCCCTTTACTCAGTCGCCGCCCCACTTTTTCAGGCCGTCTGGCTTTACTGGCCCGGACTGGAGTATGTTGTTTCAGGGCCCAGAGCTACCGGGGCCGAGTGGTGCAGGGATTTTGTCGAGCGAAGGTTCAGATTCGGACCCTCGTGATCGTCAGGTTTTGTCGGAGGCCTTTCAAGGGTTGGAGCGGATCCAGGCCGGTGGCGAGGCGTCTGGCTCGGACAGGGGCTTGATCATGGCGGCCCCTGCGGAGACGAAAATAGTTGGCGAGTATGTTCTCCCCTCCGACTGGAGGACTCATCGTGTCATCGGGGCTGTATCCACAGTGACTTGGGAAATGATGAGGGCGCTCGCCATTTCGGTCCCGTGTAAGGGGGTGAAGTTCTCTGTGCCCCGCTCCTCCAACAGGTGTTTCGATCCGCCGCCGCAGTTCGCGGCTTTCTACACGGCGGCTATGGAGAATGGGGTGGGCCTTCCGGTTCACCCTTTCTTTGCCGAGGTGCTCGTCTCCTACAACCTTTCCCCTTTCCAGCTTTCTCCCAACGGGTGGTGCCACCTCGTGGGGGTACTACTGGTATGGGTCGACCTACAGATGGGGCTTCCTACTGTTCGGGAGTGGCATCACTTGTATCGGTTGAACCAAAGCCCCGACAAACATTACTACTATTTCACCCGGTGGTTCGGCGGGAAGTCAACATTGATTAAGAAAGCCCCAACTAATTCTCTGGGATGGTGGACGACTTTCTTTTACTTGAAATTGAACGAACGGGCCCCCGAGTTCCTCCAGCTTGGAGGGAACCCGAGCAGTGGGTCTCATATTCTTAAATGATGATCTCTGTGGGTCGTACAACATTGGATCTAAACCATCGTCTGTTTTGTAGATCCTCCTCGGACGGTTCTTACGGTCGAGGAGCAAGCCCACGTTGATCATGCCTACGACGTATCGGAAGAAGACCGCCATTGGCTGATCATTAGGAATGGCTGGTCGGTTACTGCAGAGGCTGTCTATGACAATGAACTCCGTGCCTCGCCCTTAACCGAAGAGATGACACGCTCTCGGTCGTGGAGGCCCTCCGTGAAAAGAAAAGGGTGTGGGACGAGGAAGAGCCTCGTCACCGCTCATCGAACCCACCGAAGCGCCCGCATCCCAACACTAACATGCCTCCTCCTCCCCCGCTTAAGTCGACGGATCCAACGCCGACGAGGGTCGACATCGTTCGCACCCAGACTAAACCCGAGGTTCAGCGGAGAGGTGATGGTCGCGATCAGGGGAGGGACTCTGGGCATCCGGAGTGGAGGAGGCACAGATCCAAGGAGCACGAACACTGACCGACCGAGCAGGGTCGGGACGTGATGGTGCTCACGGCCCCTCCAGATTTGCGGGTGGATCCTTTCCTGGCCCGCGCGCGCAAGATCCTCCATGACCCTGGTTTTGGATCGCTTGGCGCACTATGAACTCCAGCAGCTTAAGGTGCGTGTTACGCATTATATATACTAAGTTGTACAATTTTGAACATTGTGTGTGATCGTGCTGGCTCGCGTGGAGTTCGACTCGATCTAGCAAGAGCTCGCTGCCTTCCATCGAGAGTGTGCTGATGAGATCTGCCGGCTCCGAAAGGAGTCGGAATCCGCGAAGAAGCTGGTGGATAGCTTGAATGAGAAGCTGAATGCAGCTGACGACAGGGTTGCGGAGGCCGAGGAAAGGGCCGTCAAGGCCAAAAGCTAGGCAGAGGACCTTCGACGGAAAACTTCTCTGTCTCAGGCTGATGTGGATCGTCTCGTGCAGGATCTGAAGGTCTGGGGAGATCAACTCGTCTCTTATGACGCCCGGCTCAAGTCCCAGCGGGAGAGCTATCTGGCCGAGGTATAAAAGTATGAAGATCGCATCGCTCGGCTGCAGTCTGGCAAGGACCTCGACTTTGGCGCACTCATCACCTCGCCTTTCTTTGCTGATACTTATAAGGTACTTCGCAGATCTTTTCTACATCCGTTTTTAAATCTCCATCGATCCTCTCTAACCTCTCTGCAGACGCTCTCTGAGCAGGTAGAAAGCGAGGTCCGGGGAAAGAAAGCAGAGAAGTACCCGGACCTTGACTTAAGCGTCCTCGACGAGCCGGAGCCCGAGAAAGAGAAGGAGAGAGTCGAAGGGCAGACAAAGGAGTTTGACCGGCCCGAGGACCAGGAATTGGAGCGTCAGAAGGAGCAGCATGAATCGCTGCGGGACTCTAGCCACTCCGAGCATCCTCTGCCGCTGGGTAATCCTGTCTTTGGCCCTGAGCCCGACCCGAACGCCGTCCGAGGCTCGACCCCTGACCCAAATGCCACTGCCTGATTGCTTCGTCTGTTGAAGCTTTGATTCCTGTTTTTACTGTTCTTGTCAAACACTTTAATTTTGTCTTGCTCCTGGATGCTTGTTTTCAATTTGCTTTAAATAGAATGATCCTTTGAACGTTGATTTTGCTTGGCTGTTCTGCAAGGTAACTGTGGTGAGAAGCGTCGCCCCTCCGATGCTTAAGTCATTACTTTGCTTGATAAAAATATGAATCTAATCGTAGATAAGAAATTAGATAAGTTAGGAAACGTTATCTGGGGCTTGTTCGAATTGGCCACCGGGTTTCCATCCTCTAAAATGGTGCGGGTTCTGCAGCACATGCGTGAGGCTCAGCATCGCCCCTCCGACGCTCAAGTTAATAAATATTCAAAGGGTTAACGAATATCGAAATTGTGAGAGAAGTAGGGTTTTAGAAAAGCGTATCTGGGAGGTCGAGTTTATCGACCTGGTTTCATTTAGAAGTAATATTTCTTTAGGTGCTTGACGTTCCAGCTATTTCCGATCTCCCTTCCTTTGTGATCTTCTAGGTGGTAAACACCTTGACCCACAACTCTAGTAATTTTGTAGGGCCCTTCCCAGGTTGGTGCGAGTTTTCCTTGGCTTTTATCTTTCGTGTTCTGGAATACCCTCCTGAGGACCCATTCTCCTTCTCTGAAAGTCCGCATCTGAAGCTTCTTGTTAAAAAATCTCTCGACCTGCTTCCTTCTTTGAGCCATGTTGAGGAAGGCCTGGTCTCTTTGTTCATCGATCAACTCTAGATTTTTAAATAGTTTCTCGCAGTTCTCCAACTCTTGGAAGACTTCCACGCGTAGACTTCCAGCTCGGACTTCCGCTGGGATAACTGCTTCTTCCTCGTAGGCTAATGCGAATGGCGAACTTCCCGTTGAGGTTCTGGGAGTGGTTCGATATGCCCATAGGACTCCTGGGAGCTCCTCTACCCACTTCGACTTGTGGGTTTCAAGCCTCTTCTTCATTGTGGCCATGATGGTCTTGTTTGTTGACTCGGCCTGCCCGTTTTCTTCGGGGTATCTTGGTGTGGAAAAGATCAGCTTGATGTTATACTGATCGCAGAATTCTTGTACTTTTCGTTCTGTGAACTGGGTTCCATTGTCCGTTCTGATTTCTTTTGGTATCCCGAACTTGCATAAAATATGCGTCCACAGGAATTTGATCACCTCTTGTTCCCTTACATTGGCGAATGTCTCGGCCTCGACCCACTTTGTAAAATAGTCAGTGGCCACAAGAATGTATTATTTCTAACCAACTCCTCTGGGGAGCTTCCCCACTATATCCATCCCCTAAGCCATGAAGGGCCAAGCCGCAATCGTAGCGTGGAGTGGTTCTGCATGGCTTCGATTTGTCACCTCAAACCTTTGGCACGCCTCGCAATTTCACACATAGTTCTTTGCGTCCTTGCGGAGCGTAGGCCAGTAGAATCCGGCAGATATAACTTTATGCGCTAGCGGTCGAGCTCCCTGGTGGCTTCCGCAGTCTCCTTCATGTATTTCCATGAGAACGACCTGCCCTGAGACAGGGTCGAGGCATCTGAGCAGCGGGCCTTCAACGGATCACCGATATAGATTATTCTTGTGGATCGTGTATTTTGCCATAGCTTTGGTTAGATGCAAGGCTTCGGTGCGTCCCTCTGGTAAAAGGCCGTCTGTGAGGTACTTTCAGATCGGGTCGATCCATGACTCGCCGATTGATAAATCCATTATTTCTGCAGTTCGTCGTGCTGCGGGCTCTTCTGCCCAAGTGATGGTGTTGGGTCTACTATGTTTGGTTTGCTTGGTGGAGGCTAGGTTCGCTAGCACGTCAGCCTCCGAATTTTCTTCGCGTGCTACATGCTTAAGCTCGCATTCGTCGAATGCCATGCGAGTTTCTCGTGCTAGGTTGCGATATTTTTGTAACCGAGGCTCTTTTACTTGATACTGGTCCTCCATTTGCATTATTACTAGCTGGGAATCCCCAAGGATTTGTAGGCGGTGAGCCCCAAGTTCTTTTGCGAGCTGCATTCCCCGGATTAGCGCTTCGTATTCCGCCTCGTTGTTTGTGGCTTCGAAGTTGAGCCGAATGGCTCTTTCGAACACTTCCTCCCAGGAACTTCGCAGTCTGATGCCGGCTCCGTTGCCGTGCATATTACTTGCCCCATCGACCTGAAGAATCCACGGCTCCTTTACCGTCTCCCGTGTTTCTAGGAACGCGGTCTCTCTTTCAGCGGCCAATTGAAGTTCAGTTGTAAATTCGGCCACGAAGTCAGCTAATACTTGTGACTTGATCGTAGTGCGTGGTTCGAACTCCAAGCCATAACGTCCAATTTCCTATGAGTGGCTCGAACATCTTGTTTACGAGCCTCTGATACGTCGATCCTGCATTTTTGAGTCCGAATGGCATAACTCTGTAGCAATAGATGCCTTTGCTTGTCATGAAAGCAATATTTTCTTGGTCCTCGGGGTGCATTAGAATTTGGTTGTATCATGAGAATGCATCCATGAAGCTCAGCAAGTCATGCCCGGCAGTGGCGTTGACGATGCAGTCGATGTGCGGGAGGGGGTACGGATCTTTGGGACATGCTTTATTGAGATCTGTGTAGTCCACACAAACTCTATTCTTTCCATTCTTTTTCTTCACTACCACCACGTTGGCCAGCCACGTCGGGTATCTCACCTCTCTTACGGACCCTATATCCAGCAACTTCTGGATTTCTTCATTGATTGCTTTGTTCTTCTCTGCTGGAAATTTCCTTCTTCTTTGCTGCACCGGTTTGTGGCCGGGATCGACCTGCAGTCGATGAGTCATTATTTTGGGGTCGATTCCTACCATATCCTTGTGAGACCATGCGAACACGTCCTTCTCTGCGGTGAGGAATTCGACTAGTTGCGTACGAATTTCTGTGTCCAGACCATCGCCTATATTTGTTTTTCTTTCTGGATTGCTTGGATCGATCTCGACTTCTTCGGTTTCTTCGGACTCCCCGGCTAGGGGCAGTGGTTCGCTCCTGGCAAAGTGCTGCTGGGCGCACACAGCCTTGAAGCTCGCGTAATAACATTCTCTTGCAGCATTCTATTCGCCTCGGATCGTGCATACTCCCTTGACTGTCGGGAACTTCACCACTTGGTGGAATGTCGAGGGCACAGCCTTCAGTTGATGTAGCCACGGTCGCCCCAGCAGGGCATTATAGGCGCTAGGGGCGTCTATGACCATGAATGATATGTCATGGTGCGTTCTGCCGCAGTACGTTGGTAGCACCACAGTTCCGACCGTCATTTGCACGCCGCCATTGAACCCGATCAACGAGGTTTTGGTGTGAACTATCTTGTCTTCAGGGATCTTCATCTCTTTGAGCGCGTGCATGAATAGGATGTTCGCCGAACTTTTGTTATCGACCAGGATCCTCTTCACGAGATAGTTAGAAATCAGCATTGATATGACCAGGGCGTCATCATGGGGATGGCTCAAGCCCGGTGCTTTGTCGCTCGTGAATTCGATCGGTGCGTGTTCCGGGTTTCTGTGCAGGGTTGCGGCCTCTTCCCGCGTTTGTCGTCTGGCCTTTTTGGCGGCGGACCTCGCTACCCCACTGATCTTTGATCCCCCGGTTATGCAGTTGATGGTCCGAACTGGTATCGGAGACTTGGGTGCATCCGTCTTGGAGGGCCTTGACTCATCGACCCGCTTTTCACGACTCCACGTCCTCTTTCAACGGTCCGACAGATATTCGGACAAAAATCCTTTCTTCGGTAGCTCAACCACCTCAAGTCGTAGGGCTCAGTAGTCCGCGGTAGTGTGGCCATGATTGTTGTGAAATTCACAAAACTTCTGTACATCTCGTGAGGGCGGATCTGCCTTCATCTTCTGGGGCCATCTCACTTTCTCCGGCATTCTTCGGAGCACGTTCTGAATGGGGTCAGCAGGTTCGATTGATAGTGTGTACTCTGGGATGTAGGGTCCGAGGTTGTTAACCTGCGGTGGCTTGCTATAAGGGTGCGGCCTGGGAGGACGCCTGTCCCTTTGCTCGCGGTGATTCTCATCGCGCGGGTTGGGTCTTCCGCTACTGCGGCGTGCTCGCCGATAGGGCTCATCCTCCTCCCACTTGATAAGCGCCCAGGCTCTATTCAGAGCATCGTCTATCGTCTGGCAGGGGTAGATGGACAGCTCTCGGTATAGGTCAGAATCCACATCGAGGCCCTTTGTGAAAGCTCGTACAGCAGTGCTGTTGGGACAGTTAGGCACTGCCACCATCTCCTTGTTGAAGCGTGACAAGTATGCTCTCAAAGGTTTGCCCGGTCTTTGGATCACCGCATAGAGGTCGTCTGGGTGTTTATCGAGGTGCCTGCTGCTCGAATACTGCCGTAGAAATAACTGATGCAGCTCTGCGAACGTCGAGATCGAGCTTCGGGGCAGGTTGATGAACCACTGAAGAGCGGGCCCCGTCAAGCTCGAGCCGAAGCTCTTACACATGCAGGCTTCCATCTGGGCTCCTGGAATCGCGAGTGCCAGCATTTTTTGCCAGTACACGACAATGTGGTTCTCTGGATCCGAGGTCCCGTCGTAGAGGACGAAGCTAGGCGGGGTGAATCTAGACGACAACTCTGCCCCAGCAATCTCCGGGGAGAAAGGGGATTCTACGTAGCTCTCGTGTGGTATCGTCTTTTCTGGCGGGGGAAGTCCGGGGACTTTGGCAAGTAATGACTCAAAGTACCTGAGTCTCTGTTCGAACCGCCGTTTGATTTGTTGGATGGCTTGCACCTCGGGTTGCCCCAATTGGCCGACCTGATTCCTGCGATCTAGGGGATCTCTAGGGGTCCTTCCATCGTCTGACCTTTCGGTCTGATCGAAGTCATCTTCCAAATTTCGCGCGACCTCCTTGGTATTTCTCCCTGTGCTCTTGGGCTCTTCGACGATAGGTCGCACATTTCTTGCCTACAGTTGCAACCGCCGATTCTCCCTCTCGAGGAGTTCGTACTTCCTTGCCATATCTTCCATTCTGGCCCCCATCGTCTCTATCATCCCCTTCACACTTTGCACTTGAGTTACCAGCCTCGAAACATGGGGATCTTCCGAAACGCTTGGCGGCGACGGCAAGAAAGCCAGTTCCCCCAAGGGAGTAGCGTTGAATGCTCTCATCAGATCATTCACCGTTCCCCCCGTACCGGGTGGAGGTGGGGTTCCACTGCCGATCACGATGGTTCGCCCTCGGCCTGCTCCGAGATTGGAAACTCCGCTTCGACCCTCCGTCGGAGCGGTCTTCTGGTTATCAGCTTTGACAGCGTGAGGTTTGCCTGGATCGTCAGCCATTCCCTGCAAAAAGAAAATGAAATTCGTTCTTGAGGTCCCACGGTGGGCGCCAAATTGTTGCGGGTACAATTATTCGGAAAAATGGAGCCCCGAGAACAATGAACGTGCCAAGTAGGAAATAGCATAATAATTAGAAATAAAGGTTTACAGAAACCGAACAAACCGAGCGTAAATTTGACTTTACTGACTATTCTAAAGGACAACGTAAATACAATCTCTCTGTTTTGAAAGAGAATAATATATATAGATAGTTTTTGTCCATGTACGGGGGGTATTTATAAAAGGGGGGCAACCATCTAGGGTTTCCGCGATCTTCTCCTGGCAGTTATGAAGTGTCTCCGAGAAGATCGGAATGATTTGCTCACGCGGTGGTTGGGCTCTCCGATAACTCTGCAAGGCTAGCCGTTATGTGCTTTGCCGCCCTTTATGACCGTTAGGGTAGGTCGATATTTGTATATCGAGCTCCCTTCCTTGAAATCGGACTGTTTTTCCTCTTGGTCGAACTACTCTTCGCGGCGAGCTTCGTCCCAAATGGGCCGGACCGGCTCGCTCTTTGATGGACCGGTGCTGTTGTCAACTTTCTAAGATATTTCGGATCCCAAGTCGAGTTTTTAAAATGGGCCGAATCCGGTCGGACTCCCAACACCTAATATTTTAAAGTTTATGAATTTAGCTAATAATTTCTTAAATATCTATTATTTCATTAAAAAATTAGATTTAATTGAACTTATCCTCTTTCTTATAATTAAAAAAATTAATCAAAGACTTATTATATTTTTTATTAATTGATAAATATAAATAAAATAATTTACTTAATGAGTTTATTTACCGTTATGATATTGTTCAGGTCAAGTTTAACTTATTTAATTAATAAATTCCAATTAAATGATATATATGCATTGATGAAGAACTTTTGAAAAATTATAATAATCATGTGATAATATATACAACTTGGACAAAAATGTGAAAACTCTATTAACGAGTAAAAATAATATAAGGTAGTCTATTTATCTAGTAGAATTATTTTATCCAAATAAAATGAACTTAGAAATAAATTCATATTTACAAATATACGCTTAATGTTTAAGATTAGCCGCAATGAAGATGCAAACTAGTAAAATAAAATCTAAAGAGTTGGTCTCCTGAGAGACAGTCTCACTATTTTTTACTAGTAAAACATCATTTCATTTTTATTGTGAGACGGTCTCACTATTTTTTTTTAAGAATTACATTATTTGCAACAAAGAAATACATCATTTGCAATAAAGAAATACATCATTTCATTAAACTCATATCACAATAAAAATGGTGAAACATCATTTGCAATAAAGAAATACATCATTTCATTAAATTCGCCTCACAATAAAAATGATAAAACCGTCTCTTCTGAGACTTTGCCAAATCTAAAACAAATAGCAAGACGTAGTATAAGTTTGGAAACTTCTACTTAAAATATCTTATTACGTGATCTCAAATATTTTTTAAGACAAAATTTACAGTGAAATTAAATAAATCATTCATAATAACATTACTAGAAACAGTGAAATACTATTTAACAATCGTCTAACGAATTAAAAGTCGTGAGATGATTTCATGTGAACTTTTACTGTTTATAAATGTCAATTTAGCTTGAAATTTATGGATTGACCCAGTTACTCCGAACGAAAAAAATAAGTTAGAGTTTGTGGGCGCACCACGCAGTCTCCTTCTTTCGGACTATGGGAACTTTTAAATTCTTCCTGGAATTGTCGACCCTTTTGGCTAAACGCCCGTGAGAATCACAACTTTGAGAGAAACTATGTTCTTAGTTAGAGAATAAGAACACCAAGACGTAAAATTGTACTTTAGAAAACAATAAGTCTCGTGTCAAAAAATGGCACACTGATAGAATATAGATATGCTCACATATTCTTGTAAATCTTCTAAGATAGATTTAGGGTTTTATTGTATCTTTCACATGCCTTGCATATCTTTTTGTACTCTATATATATTGATCAATAAAGTACATACAATTCAATGCCAATAATCTAAATCCTATCATGGTATCAGCCTAACACGGTCCTTATTTCGCACGATACTCCCTCCTCCAATCGCCGTCTCCCCCCATTCTCCTCCGGTCATGGCCCCAGCCGACGACCCTCTTCCTCTTTTAACCCTAATTCACATGATAACTATTAAGTTATCGTCATCTAACTATCTCCTCTGGCGATCGCAAATCGTGCCCCTGCTTACCTGCCAGGGTTTAATGAAATATGTTGATGGATCTTCCCTCCCACCTTCCCCGCATCTCGCCTCTCCGGGTCAGCCAAACCCGGCCTACGCCTCCTGGCACATGCAGGACCAACAGCTCTTAAGCCTTCTCTTATCTACTCTATCTAAAGAAGCGATGGCGAAGGTTCTCGGATGTTCAACGTCGCGTGCGGTTTGGTTAGCAATCGAGGCTGCCTTCAACAATAAATCGAAGACGCGCAAACTCCGTCTCAAAGACGATCTGCAGTTAATAAAACGGGGTTCTCGTACAGTCTCTGAATATGCCCGCGACTTCAAATCCCTCTGCGATC
>JAPKLW010001089.1:253598-264825 GCA_026898455.1 Plectranthus barbatus
AGAGCTTCTCCATCTTTCAGGATCTATGGACTGCCCATCCACTGCTCTGGTTGCCTTCTACGGTCAGAATTCTAGCAATTCTTCCTCGAGCCGTGGTCGTGGCTCTTCCAGCAACGGAGGTTCCAAAAATTCCTCCAAACGTGGGCGTGGTTGCAGAAACTCAAATCGCCGACCTCCGCGATGCCAGATTTGTCGACAGGATGGCCACTACGCAACTTTCTGCCCCGAGCGGTACTCTCAGTCGCCTCATCATAGCCCGTACACAAACCTTGCTGAAGCTTTTCAGTCCAGTTGTTTGGTGTCCTCTGCAAATTCTTCTGATTGGTATTTGGATATCGGCGCCTCTGCGCATATGACACCCGACCCTGGCAATCTCTCATCTTCGCAGTCGTATTTAGGCTCGGATCACGTGGTTGTTGGTAATGGAGCTTCTCTCCCTATTTCTCGTATTGGTTATTCTAATGTCTCCAACTCTATTCGCTTACTCAACGTCTTGGTGGTTCCATCTCTAACGAAAAATCTATTATATGTCAGTAAGCTAACCTCGGATTATCCTATTTGATATTTTATTTTCTGACCGTTACTTTACTGTTCAACACCGCCACACAAATGAGATCCTCGCCCGAGGTCAACGTAATGCTGGTCTCTACACCTTTGATCACGTTCAGCCTGCCTTCATCTCTCGGTTAAAGCAGAATACCTTACGTGCATCTTTTGAGTTATGGCTTAGCCATTTAGGGCATGTCCCTTTTGATTCGATTTCTCTTTTATGTAAACAGGGTCATATCTCTGTTACTTCTTGTTTACCTAGACCAACTATTTGTTCATCATGCCAACTTGGCAAGAGTTCTCGTTTACCGTTTTCTCTGAATGAAAAACGTTCTTTGCATATTTTGGATCTAATTCATTGTGATCTTTGGGCCCTGCGCCCGTTATATCATCAACTCAGTTTCGTTATTATGTTATCTTTATTGATGATTTTAGTCGCTTTACGTGGTTCTATCCATTAATCCATAAGTCAGACTTCTTTCATCACTTATAGTCATTTACAACTCTTGTTGAAAATCTGTTTTCTGCGACTATTAAACGTTTTCAAAGCGACGGTGGAAGTGAATTTACAAATAAAAATGTGCAAGAATTCTTCAGGTCTAAGGACATCCTTCGTACGCGCTCTTGTCCCTACACTCTGGCTCAGAATGGTAGAGCAGAGCGCAAACATCGGCATATTACTGAAACAGGTCTCACCTTGATTTTCTAGTCCCACTTACCTCTCACATTATGGGTTGATGCCTTCTCGACCGCAGTTTATATCATCAATCGGCTACCTTCCACTATTCTGGACGACCTCTCTCCATTTCAGGTTCTTTTTGGATTCGTTCCTAATTATGCTCATTTTCATCCTTTTGGTTGCCGTATGTTGGGAAATCTGTCTAAGGTTTCCTCCCTCAGTAGCTTATTTGTATAGATTGTAGTTTTGGTGGATCAAATCCTAAGTCCTACCAGCGTCAGTTGTCTCTAGATAGCTCTAGATCTGGTCTTAAATGTAAAGTCCTGTTTAGGTCTTTGAGTTGTAAGTCGCAGCTGATCAAAGACTCGTGCTGACACTGTTCACCAGCATGAGAAGCGCTTATGACTGGCTACTATTCACCAGTCGGGGAAGAGTTTCATCAGCAGGCGGCTGACAAAGACTCGTGCTGACACTGTTCACCAGCATGAGAAGCGCTTTATGACTAGGTACTATTCACCAGTTGGGAAGGGTTTCATCAGCAGGCGGCTGACAAATCTTACCAGCAGAATACGTGTTCTTGCTTACACTATTCACCAGCGGTGATTTCACCAGTCATGGGAGATTCCAAGAAGAATTAACATCCAGACATTTGGTAGACTTAGATTATGCCAGGGCAAGTCACCAGCAGAGACTGCCAGCACAAGATCACCAGAATGAACTACCAGTCAAATGTTACCAGCAGACTTCCAGATTCTCTCTCCCAGCGCCGTAGAGACAAAAAGAAGATTCGCTGAGGAATCGACTGACAAAGTATGACTTTAAGGAAGGGGATACCTTAAAGTCATTATATCACAAGACACCAGTCTTATTCCTCGGACTGACTAATAAAGCCGTTCTGACACAAAGAGATCTGTGTCAGATAAAGCAATCAAAGGTATGGATCCTTTCCGAAAAAACATACCTACCGCCGTCAGAAGGACATCCCAGGTCTGACACCTTTCCGGATGAGTCCAAACGGCTAGAAAGTTTGAATCAGATCCCGCATCTGTAAATACGTCGGAACCGTCAACATTCAAACCCCCCCGAAATTCTTACGCACGAACTAGCAAAAACGCTGTCAAAATACTTACAGAACTTTCGAGGCTTTCCATAAGCTTTCCGTGTGTTGATTTATCAAACACGAGACTTCAAGTTTTATACTTGTAAGTTAAAGATCTCATTAGGTGTTCTTTCTCTTCCGAGAGAGTTCACAGCAGCTCCTGTGCATCCCAGCACTTGAGTTATTACGGGCGTACCTTGCCGTAGTGAGATTTACGTTCTTGGGAGAACTAAAACACCCAGTTAGCTGAGGAGGTTGAAGTGACGTGCTCGCACTCCGCCAGCTGAGAAGAGTTGAAGAGGGAACCAGGACCGGGAGCGGTTGATCTAGTGAACTGGTGGACAAGGCATTCACCAGCTAGAGATAGATCGTAGGACACCTGTAACCGATTACTCTTAGTGGAATTTCCAGTGCTTCGACTGGAGAGTGGACGTAGATCGATTGATCGAACCACTATAAAATCCTTTTGTTATTTATCAGCTTTCTGCTCTTCAGTCATATTTTAAACCCAGCACTCAAGTGTTGGAGTATATTCTGAAACTGATAGATAACTGTGCAAACAAGGCTAAATATTCTAAGTTTTGATACACCAGCTGACAGGTCCCAGTCAGCGGTGTAACCAACGTGCAAGAAAACACTTTATCACTATTTCCGCTGCTAACGTTCATACTCTGAAAATCGGGACCAACACCGTATATATCCTTGTCTTCGAGATTATGCAGACAATAAGTTTTTGCCCCGCAACATTCCTTGTATATTTCTTGGATTTTCTTCACTTCACAAGGATTTTTGCTGCATGGACAACTCCACTTCCAGGATTTATATTATTCGGCATGCACGGTTCGACGACATGTGTTTTCCGATGGCCGATAGCTTTAAATCAGCTCCTATAGCCCAGCTAGATATCTCTACTTTTTTGGAGCCAAAGGTGATCTCCTCGCCACCACCTGCTTCGCCGCAAGATGCCTCGGTTAAAACCTCTATTATTGCACCACCGTGCTCGTTATGTCCTTATACTGATATTGCATCTTTCTCCACAACAACTCCTGCTGCCTCAATGCTGGTTGTTGCCTCGCCGCCACCTGCCCCTCCGGAAGACTCGTCACCCGCTACACTCGTTACTCACCCGATGGTCACACGAGCACGGGCATGTATTTTTAAACCAAAACATCTTGCTTATTATGCTGCTACTTCTCTTCATTAGGCTTTGCTCGCTGCATCTGAACCCAAGGGATACAAGTCAGCATCTAAACATCTTGAATGGGTCGCGGCTATGGCAAACGAAATGGACGCTCTTCGCATGAATGGAACCTGGACCCTCGTGCCAAAACCACCCGATGCCAACGTAGTCGGCTCTAAGTGGGTATTTCGTATCAAATATAGGTCCGACAGCTCTATTGAACGACACAAGGCAAGACTTGTCGCTCAGGGGTTCTCCCAAATTCCTATTCTAGACTTTTCGCATACATTCAGCCCGGTAGTAAAAGTCGCAACTGTACGCATAATTCTCTCACTTGTTGTTCACCGTGGCTGGCCTCTTCATCAGCTGGATGTCAAAAACGCGTTCCTAAATGGTCTTCTTTCCGCACCGGTGTATATGGAGCAGCCCTCAGGGTTTGTCGATCCTCATTTCCCAAATCATGTTTGCCGTTTATCTAAAGCTCTATATGACCTCAAACAAGCCCCTCGTGCTTGGTTTCAGCGTTTAAGTGATTTCCTCATTTCGTTAGGTTTCTCATGCAGTCGTGCCGATACTTCACTATTTATTTTTGGTCGGGGCTCCATCATTCTTTTTCTTCTCGTCTATGTCGATGATATTATTCTTACAGGCAATAGTACTTCTCATATATCGGCTTTCATTAAACGGATGCATCACGAGTTTGCAATTAAAGATATGAGACGCCTTAGTTGTTTTCTTGGCTTGGAAGTAACCTATTCTACCGACGGTTTATTCCTCTCGCAGGCTAAGTATGCTCGGGATATTCTCTCCCGTACTAATTTGGTTGACGCAAAACCTGTATCTACTCCTCTTCCAACTGGTCTCGCCCTAACAACACACGACAATGTTTATTCTGATATTATGAAGTACCGTTCGCTCATCGGTGCATTGCAATTTCTAACTATCACGCGTTCGGACATCGCTTTTGCAGTTAACCATGTAAGTCAGTTCCTACATGCTCCTAATGTTGATCATTTTCAAGCTGTTAGGCGTATCTTGAGGTATGTAAAGGGAACACTATCACATGGCCTATCTGTTACTCAACACTCTACATGTGATCTTGTTTCTTAATCTGATGCCGATTGGGCACGTTGCCCGGACTCTCGTCGCTCCACCTATGGATATACCATCTATCTCGCCGGAAATCTGGTCTCTTGGAGCGCAAAGAAGTAGCCCACTGTCGCCCGATCAAGCTGCGAATTGGAATATCGTGCCATTGCTCATGCCGCTGCCAAAGTAATGTGGATTCGCTCGCTTCTCCGTGAGCTTTGCATCACATTATCCGGGTGTCCTATACTCTACTGTGATAATAAAAATTTGGTTTTCATGACTCAAAACCCGGTTGCTCATAAACGCACCAAACATATCGATATTGATTATCATTTTGTTCGAGAAATCGTTCAAGCTCAACAACTTTCCACTGAGTTCGTCCCATCCGAGCATCAACTCGCAGATGTTTTTATAAAGTCCTTGCCCGGTCCTCTCTTTACAAAATTTAGAGACAAGCTTCGAGTCTTCCAAGTCCCAACGTCTCACTTGAGGGGGGATGATAGAATATAGATATGCTCACATATTCTTGTAAATCTTCTAAGATAGATTTAAGGTTTTATTGTATCTTTCACATGCCTTGCATATCTTTTTGTACTCTATATATATCGATCAATAAAGTACATACAATTCAATGCCAATAATCTAAATCCTATCACACGCAATAAGCTTAGAGGAAACGAAAGCTTAAGATTGCAATTTGGCAGCGTTTCGTTGCTTAGTTAAAATTTGGTATATAGATGAAGTGTGAGAAACTTGAAAATATAGTCGTCGAGAGACATATTTGAAGGCACCTCTCTTCTACAAATGACAAGTTGCTTTTCAGAAAGTATCCACTTGCTCCTGCTTTTCTGATGTTGGATGTTGACATCATATTGTATGTCAGAACAACTCTTATAGTCAGTTCGATGAATCAAAATTGGTCCAACACCAAGGTCTTCAGACGTTAAGTAATCTTCATTCTTAAAGACTGGCTTTTAAGATGATTCATCTGACTTGTTCTCTTTGTCTCTGTGCGCGAAAGTGATAAGGTTGAGTAGAACTGATCAGTTTCATGTTGGTGACGTCAACCGATTTTCTTCAGATGAGTTCTCCAAACTGATACTAAGGATTGTAGCCAGTATCTTCTATCACCTTGTGAAACCCAAAAAGGTGGAAACCCAGTTTGTCTTGATTTGTCCTATTACAACTCGATAGACATCATAAACAAGACTTTACAAATTTGAACATACTCTAGACACTTTTAAGCTTGTGGTTTCTAATCAGTTTTTGACACATAAAAACAAAACAATAAAGTAGGAATACTTCCTAAGAGAGTTGAAATTCTTTAGCCAAAAAAAAAAAAGTTTGAATAGCTCAAGACCGATATGGTTTAGCTCGAAATTGATGGGTTAACCAAATAAATTCTCTTTATCAATACTTCACACTTGGAGAATTTCATTCGAGATCTGTATTATGATCGGAATGCATTTGTACATAGCGCATCTGATTGGAATACAAAGTGATGTATTTAATTCTAACAAATGATATATCTTATAATACATTATTTGCTAGAATTAATTCATCATTTCATTTCTGATCAAAATAACATTCCGAGCAAAATTATCTTTGCACAAAAAATATTTCCGTTCGTAGTGTAGGTCCTAAACAAAATCGTAGGTGTGAAAAATAGATTCCTTTTAAAATTTGCTTTATTGTCTCACTGTCTTATTTAAATCTTTGCCATAAAATATTCTTGAGCTCAATAAATTAACCTGAAAACCAATAAGTTAAAGATTAGCATCAAGTTTTTAAGGCAAACTTGTTTTTAATTCAGATCGATCCAAATTAAATAACCCATAATCTCAATAGATTTATATCAAAGTCCGACCAACAACTCCTACTAATATCATTTTTACCCATAATTGAAGAAACAATTGAATAGCGATTGAAAAATCGCCATAAAAAAACCCTTACCCATAATTATTTCTCCCTTTGTCATAGTGAAGTCCCCAGATTACCCCGCCGACAAAGAGAGCAAATGAGCATGACTCAGGGGCACCCCTGTCTTTTAGAGCAGTCCACCATTACTAATCTCTTGTCTCCATAAGCTACCTAAAAGCAAGCAAGAGCCCTCAAAAAGCAAACGTGAAAAAGATGCACACACTAGAGAAACTGCAGCATCTGACGAGTCGAAGAAGCCAGAATTTGTATCTAGAGCCTTAGAGCATGGCTGGTTGCTTCATGTTCGGCTGCTGATGTGAATAAGGTTGTTGCTGAGGAGTGAGGATCGTTTGTTTGTCTCAGCAAGAATTGATTGCCCCACCCCGACAAAAAATAGAATAAAAGAAGGAAAATTTAGGCATGCATGCTTTCTTTTCCTGTGTGCGTGGCCCTCAATGTTTTCTCTTTTCTCTTTCAAGTTTCACCACTCATCCACATAACTTTTCTTTTGTTTATTTGAAGAGGAAAACAAGAAAATTCCGAGAAATTATTCTTGATTCTTTTTGTTACGACTGTTGCATGAATTGTTTCTGCATTTTTGTATTTTCTTGTTTGGAATGTGTAATTGGAATTGGGTGTTGGCCAAACAAGCTTTGAGCTTAAGAGTAGGAGCAAATGATTGCCAATTTTAGTGGGGTTTTTCTTTTGCTTCAATTCTCTGAGATATAAGGTGGGGTATGGGAGTCGCACCTTATTAAGCTTGGAGTGCAAGTGTATGTAAAAATGAAATCTTTTTAATGATAAATATATTTTATTGATTATAATGTGGCCCAGCTCGTATTTTGGGACTTTTTATGAGTGTTTGATCTCTTGTCTGTTGGGAATTTTCAAATGTTAATTCGAATGGGATGAATATGTTCATGGCTATCTGTCTTAGAATTATTAGTAGGGTACATTAGTTACTTAGCATTGTAGTATAAGATCTTGATTGCCCCTCACAAATGTAAGAAAGATTGAATTTTTGCGTTTACAGTTTGTTGACTACATTCTTCTTGAAGATATGGGTATGGTCTTCGCACTCTGTATGATTGAATTAACTTTTTTTCTTTAATTTGTGTGGTTCTTGAGTTCAAATGTTTGCCTATTGTTTGTGGTTGTATTGATCTTCTTCATCTATTTGTTTGGTGTAGGAGGCTTGTCTTCCAATGAGACTGGATTGAGTCATGGCCTTAGACTTCGACAAATACTGTGTTATAGATGGAAGTCCTACAACTGTCTTACCAGCTCCTAGGCATCATTCAAGTGTAGCTAATAGAAAATTGAGTGGAAAGCCCAAATACAGAAATGCTGCACCAAGCCTCACCGAACAACTCGAGATTCATTTTGGTGACCATTGTAGTGGATCATGTAGAGATCTTGGATCACAGAGAGTCATTCGAGAAGGTAGTGGAGTGCTGAAGAGAGAGTCAGTTTATCAGAGTTCCAAAGAGGTGAGACTTATTCATAACACAGATGGTGCTGGTGCTGGTGCTGGTGTTGGTGTTGGTGTTGGAAGGAAAAAGATTGAGTTCTCTCCCGGAACTGCATCTTCGTTCTCATTAGCGATTATTGATTCGTTGTGCAGCTCGGATGAGGAGGACTCACCATTCGAGCAGAACAGGGCATCGATGATGTCCCTCTCCCACTCAGAACAAAGTATGCCTTCAGCTTTAGGGGGTGGCCCTGCAGCTGTTGAAGAAAAAGGTATAGCTATTAGTATGCATCAGTCATTATCTGCAAGATTTGCTTTCCCCCATTCTTCAGCCAAACCAGAGTGCCATAGCTCAAGAGCCAGCAGTCCAAAGTCCCGGTTTAGCCCTATCAAGAAGATGATCGACCCTTTTGTTAAATCCAAGTACCACAGAAGTCCATTGAGTAATTTCAATGAGACTAATGGTGAAACCATGAGTGATATATTGGAGAAGCCACACCATGTGGAGCATAATCATCAAAATGAGAAAGAAAACCATAATTCAGTCCCACAGTGCCTTCAAGGCCTTCTTAAGATGCGGAATAAGCATGGAGTGCCATATTTTCAGTTTTCGGTTAAGTCGCCTGAAGATGTTTACGTGGCAAAGGCATGGAGAGTTGGAAATGCTTCGACTTGGGTTTACACGTTCCATTTGCTTCCTCGTAGAAGTACCAGTGGATGGGGGTTTAAAGAATGCAGCAGAAAATCGTTTATGGTTGCAAAGATGCATGTTTCATGTCAGCAGCATACAGAATTTAAAGGCTCAGGACAGTCCATGGTGACAGAGTTTGTGTTGCATGATATTCTGCATTCCAGAAAGAGTACTGCCTCCCGGGATGACACAAGCTGTAATGGTGGCACTGATCAGTTTGGATCATTCACTGCAGCTAAAGTGCACCCGGACCTCGAAAGTGCTGCCATTATTATGCAAGTACCACTTGAGAAAAGAGAGAGTCTCAAATTCAAGAGTGGAGAGAAGAAGATTGATGAGACGCCTCCTAACTTGGTAGATATTTGTTCACTTGGAAAATCAGAGGGTGCTTCTTACACAGTTGTGTTACCTTCTGGAAGCCACAGTCTCCCCATCAGTGGAAGCTGTGGCCCTTCACCATTACTGGATAGGTGGAGGTCGGGTGGAGGATGTGACTGCGGTGGCTGGGACCTGGCATGCCCCCTCAATATTTTCACGAATAAGACTGTTGATCAGGGCCAGCCCCCGATTGACAATCAGAGCCAGACCCGGACCGAACTATTTTTTCAGGTACTTCCCCATCTTGCCTAATGTCACATGTGGTAATGGTAATACCATGGGGATCCATTGTGTGCTTATTGATGCTTCAATATTGAACATTATATTAAAATCCCATATTGTAACCTGATATAAGCAAATGCATTATCACACATTCTTGAAATGCTGGCCTAGAATCTCTCTATCTGCACTATGTCATATAGTTGACATGCCCCCTTGTGTTGTTTGATGAATAGAAAAAATGCATTTGCTCAATTCTGTGATGATTCAATAACTTGCAGGGAAGAAAAGATAATATGGCTGCAGCATTTTCCATGAGAGTGATCAAGGATGGGATGTATACAGTAGATTTTGATGCTCAATTATCTTCCCTGCAAGCATTCTCCATCTGTGTTGCTATTTTGCATGCTGCAGAGCCGAGCAAACAGATGCTGCAAGTGCAAAGTGATTCCTTCACCGAGGAGGAAATCAAAACGATGCAAGAAGCAATAGCAGAGGAAGAGAAGTCTAAAGCAAACAAGATGGAAGAACTCATGCCATCTTTCATACTCAACCCACCATTTTCTCCAATAGCTCGAGTATAGGTTTGATCACATGAGAAAATTCATCAGATACAGACGAGAAGAAGAAGAAGAAGAAGAAGAAGAAGGCCATACTTCAAGATATATATATGATCATACCGTTGACATTCTTGTTAGACTACATAGATTAGATAGAGGAATACCGGCCGGCAGCCGGCGCCACCGCGATGAGAAGAGTGGCTCCTCAGGCGTTCAATATTCTTTCTGTAATTTAAAGGGGATGAGAAGAAAATGTAGGTGTGTAAATGGTGTTATATATATCTATATCTATATCAGTGTTATAAATTTATGTAAGCATGCAGTAGTTAAAGTGTAATCGAATTTTTATGAGCTCAAGTTTTGATTCTTTTAATATCAAGTCGAGTTTCGAGCTCTTTTATGGAATACTTTGATATTCACAAAATTTATCGAGTCTTAGTCGAACCTAAATAAATTTTCGAACTTTACAATATATTTAGAATATTTATTATTATTTTAAAAGAAAAAATTATTAATTTTAAAGTTAATATCATACTCCCTCCGTCCCACCTCAATTGTCCCACTTTCCTTTTTCGTCCGTCCCACCTCAATTGTCCCATTACTTAAAAAGGCAACTTTTTCACACTCAACAATAAAATATTAATTCCACTCAACTTACTTTACACTCACACTCCTTGGTTATTGTGCCCAAAGTCACTGGGACAATTCAGCCGGGACGGAGGGAGTATTAATTCTCAAATTTAGTTTTTTTATTACTAGAAAAATTTATTATTATTTTTAAATCATGAAAATATTAATTTTATAAAAGTAATTATTATATATTCCTTATTAATTTTAACTAATGAACTTGCTCAGGAGTTGAATGTTATAATATACATGTTTAATTCATTTAATAAATAAGTTTTATTGAATGAGCTCGAACAAATTTTTACTAATTCGAAATTCGAATAGTTCACGTACAATTTTGTTCGTTTGCAATCCCAACAGTAGTGGTGTTTATATGATGTTTTGCATTTTGGATATGCCATATAATAATATTTATAAAAAACTGATGAATAATGAGAATTCAAAGTAGTGAACAAGTCCCAATGTTTGCACGTGAATTAGCTGATATATTTGCAAGCGGCAATGTGCAATCGTTTACTATAAAAATATAATATTTCTATAAATAGCATGGACATTAAGCGGTTGAATATGTACCTAATATCTTCACCAACGCTATGAAAACACCTATTCAACTCTCATATTTGGATATTGACCGTCTTTCCTATTCTTTTATTTCCAAAAAAAAAAAAGCTTTTTGGCCAATATATTATAAATTTATTTTATTCACTTCTCTTATTTAAGGCTTTTCTGTGATTTTTGTGTCTCGACCAACTCTCAAAGATAGAT
>JAPKLW010001090.1:317-20659 GCA_026898455.1 Plectranthus barbatus
ATATATATATATATATATATATATATATATATATATATATATATATACTAAAAAATATATATGTATTAATAATAAACAAAAATATAAATTCTTTATTTAACACGACTAACCATTTTCAAGCAAGTTGTATATACTTTCATTAGTTCTTAGTGGAATCAAACTTTCTCTTATTTTATTATTCGACCTTTTAATTTGATTTTCTTAATTTATTCCTTTTTAGCTTATTCTTCTTTTGGATTGAGGCAGACAGAAGATGAGAGTCAAACCTCCCAAAAAGTAATGGAATATATAGTTGATAATTACAAACTGCACGTGAATTCCTGAAGAACACTAGATAAATAAAATAATGAAAAGTGCAAAAATAATAGTCGACTAATCATCATTTTAATTTCCCCCTAAAAGTACGTAATTATTTTTAAGGATACATTAACATAGGGGTGTGCATGATTTCACCGAAATCAGTCAAATCGATAAAATTAACTAATTTGATTGGTTTAGAGAGAAGTGAATTAACCAGGTCAATTTGAAAATTTTAAATCGGATGTTTTGATTTGACCAACGGTTTGAAGGATGAAACTGGATGTATACATGAAATTATTTTAAATATAATATTAGTAATAATTAAATATTATTTTATAGAAAGCTGGTGAGTATCACAATTTTTATTCTCTCTTGCAACCGCAATCTTAATTATTTATCACTTTACTCAGATTTATAATTGATGACAAGTGAATTATTAACTACATTTTGTATCATTCGTACATTAACATTTAAAATAATCAAAGCAATATACAAATTTCATTGTTTGCACTATTAACAAAATACTTTTCAAATTATTTAAAACCGGTCAAATCAAATTATTTTAATATGATTTATCGATTTGATTTGAAATAAGTATTTGTCGGTTTGAATTGTGAAAATTTTAAATCGTAACTCTTAATTTAAACGGTACTTTATTCTTCAAATTGGCCAAATCGGACCATGCACACCCAATTAACAAATCTTAACCAAATGACCCAGCTCAATTTCAAAACATAATTTATCGTGCATTTTGTTTTTAATCATGCTTTATTTTATGTTTTTAAGGTGTCAGATTTATGATTTTTCATTTTTCCTGTTCAATTTTTCTGGCAACTTTGGTTGGAAAAATGTCACGGTCGTTTTAATACAGATGTTTTATTTCCGCACTAATCAATACTGAAATACTCAAACTATTTGATGCGTATTTATTTTTGTAACACACTCCATTTTAGTCTGAAAAAACTATAATTAATATTTTTATTTTATTATTTTGTTTTTTATCAATGGTGTACATTGTTTGACTCTCAATTATATATCCAGGCTAGACGTGCCCAAAGTCACTGATTTTCAAAGGAAGTCTCATTTTAATAAATTTTAATTCCCTCTTTCTCTAGAAGTTTCATAATTAATCTATTTTCCTTTAAATTTCTTCCTCTTCTTCATTTTTTTAATTGTTTCTGGAAGCATAAAACTATACTCAAAGGGCAAAATTTGTGTGGGTTTGTTTGAACATCAAGAATTTGTAATTGAAGATTGAATCTTGATTATTTTTGACAATTCTTGAGGAAAGTAAAGAAGATTTGAGAGATAGATTGGAAAGAAAAGAGACTTTAAGTGTATTTTAAATGAAATCAAGGATATATGATACTCATAAAAGTCTCCTTTTCAAGAAATATTAATGTTAAAACTTGTTTTTTAAGTTTTAGAAGTGAGTATTTTTTTTATTTATTTTTTTTAACCTTTTAACACGAAGATAATATTTTCTTGAATGCAGAAATAAGTCTCTCGTGATAGTTTATTCAAATACACGTTAAGTTAATGTTTATTGTTGTGCCCAATTGTTCTTTATGAACGTCAATCAGCAATTAATTTTTTAAGTTTTTCACCTTTTATATTAATTAAAACACAATACTCAAATATGAATTCACACCAAATGAACCCCTAAGGAGTCATAAATATCAAATATAATATAATTAAAAAACAAATAAATTTGCACTCGTCGCATTTGCATATCTATAACAAAGCTTAAAGTTTTGGATGGTGAAATATTTTTTAATTCAAAAATCATGAAATGGGATTTGCAAAAATGAAATTCGAGATCTTTTCATGATCAAATTTATTTAATAGATTATCAGAAATACTCAAATTACAACCATGAATATTGTTGGAATCTGGAGATATTTGAATAAATATTTCAGACGTAAATATTTAATTTTTTGAAAATTAAACATTATAGGATCGATTTACGTTGCGAGTAGATAATCGTGGTATATTTATTTTTTCAAATTTGTATTCCGGTGAGTGAGAAATTAATCCACGAAGTTGACACATGGCGTCATTATTACATGGTTAATTAAGACGAGTATTAATTAAAGACATGTAATAATTAAGACATTCCACATTGGGAATCTGACCTTGTCTTAACAGGTTTAAATACATTTACACTGATATGGTGTAATAACTGGGTGTGTTAGGGACGTTGTATAATGTGCCCATCGTGTGCCCACGCCTTCGGCCTATGCAAGGCCGCCGGCCGAGCCTGCGCCCGTGATCCGTGCCCTGAGCCCCGAACCCCGGTTCCTGGTTCTCGGTTCTTGGCAATTGGTCTTTGGGTGGTCTTTGGGCTTGGCCCGTCACAATCTTAACTTTTTGGACAACAAAAATGAGTGGGCTTATCGAAGTGGGTCAGTTGACTGGGTCATGGCTTGCGACGTGGCTGATGAGTCAGAACACGTGCGCGTTGAGGTGTCGGGACCGTTACACTTGTTTGAATTCAAACGAGCCTTCAAGTCTCCGTGATTGTCGCCCATAACGGCCCCTCGAGCCCGTGTCTCCGCCGTAACCGTTCACGTTATCATGAGCGGGGGCGTAACTGCTGTCGGACCTTAATTGTCCGACACGCTCCCTCAGGTGTGGAAAGCCTATAAATAGGCATCCCCAGGTGCATGCTAAGGTTACCGCATTTAGCTCTCACCTGAATCTCTACAAAATTCTCCCTGCATTTTTCAACCTTTAGCTTCTCAGTCCTGCTCCTCTCCAGTTCGTCGGAGCTCGTTCGATTACGGTGCTGTTTCGATCGAGATGTAGTCGTTTTACCTTTGGGGACAAACCGCTAAAATCGAACACTACGGTGGCATATTTGTCTTGCGGGAAGATATCATCTCGACTCGGCTGTTCAGTTTGATTTCATATTTTTCTGTATTATTTACATTTCTGCAAGTGTTATTCTTCTACTATGTTCTCATCTTGTAATCACTTCGACTAATAACAACAATTGCAAGACAAATATACAATCTCATTTGAAACAAGATGGCTGACAATGTCAACAACCCCCGTACCTGAGACAACACTGCCAACCCTACTGGAAATGGAGTCGGAGGTGTGCCCGGATATGATCCCAATGCTCCTATGTTGAACCGCACTTTCCCTACCAACGCTCAAGCTGAGAAGCTGTTCACGTTTGCGGGAGTGGACTTCAAAACGTGGCAGCAAAAGATGTTGTTCTACCTTACCACTCTCGGGCTGGCCTCTTTCCTCAAGAACGACAAGCCTGAAATCGCTGATGATGAGCCTGACATCAATAGAAGACATGCCTTCGATAGTTGGTGCCACAATGATTTCCTCTGCCAAAACTTTATTTTAAATGCTTTAATATATTTCTTGTATAGGGTCTATAGCAATGTTACTAGTGCTAAAGAGTTGTGGCAACTACTAGAAAAGAAGTACAAAATCGAGGACGCAGGTACTAAAAAGTATGTCGTGGCCAAGTATCTGTCGTACCAAATGGTAGACAACAAGTCGGTTGTAGAACAAGTGCAAGAATTTCAATTGATCTTGCACAATGTTCAAGCCGAAGGGATGTCGCTTCCCGATGCTTTTAACGTGGCAGCGGTTATAGAAAAGCTACCCCCTTCGTGGAAGGACTTCAAGAGTTACCTTAAGCATAAGCAAAAGGTAATGCCTCTTGAAGATTTGATTTTCAAACTTCGAATTGAAGAAGACAATCGAAGGGTTGATCCTAAGCCAAGGGCTATGGAAGCTAAGGCCAATTTGATGGAACGTGTAGGTCCGTCAAAGAAACGAAAAAGGCCTACCAAATCGAACAAAGTCATCGTTATAAAAGAGCCTAAGTTCAAGGGTGATTGCTACAATTGTGGCAAGTCCGGCCACATGGCTAGCCAATTCAAAAAGCCCAAAGCTAAAGGCAAGGGCAAAGAAAAGATGTCCGCCCACAATGTCGAACCCGATGATGATTGGGAAGATGACTTGTGTGTTGTTGTGTCCGAAGTCCACTATGTGGACAACCCAAGGGAGTGGTTCGTTGATATGGGTGCAACTTGTCACGTGGCATCCGAAAGGAGTGTCTTCACTTCCTACAAAGTTGTTGAAGGTAGAAAGCTTCACATGGGCAACCAAGCCTCGTCTGATGTGGCTGGTGTTGTAAACGTGGTCCTAAAGCTCACAAGTGGAAAGGACCTTACTTTGAAGGATGTGTTGCATGTCCCCGACATCTGAAAGAATTTAGTTTCTAGCTCACTTCTTGTAAACAATGGTTTTAAGCTTGTTTTCGAGTCTGGAAAGTTTATTCTGTATAAGTTTGGGAAGTTCCTTAGCCGAGGTTATCCCGCCAATGGAATTTTCAAAATGAATGTAATGGCACGGCGCCAAGCCGAAAATGTGATAAATAAAGTTGAGTCTTCTTCTGCTTACTTGATTGAGTGCTCCGATTTATAGCATATTTGTTTGGGACATGTAAATTTAAATGCTATAAAAAGATTAATATATTTAAATTTACTAAAAGTGATTGATTTCAAACAAACTAAATGTGAGATTTGTGTTAAAGCAAAAATGGCAAAGTTACCATTTCATTCAGTCGAACGGAGCACTAAACCTCTAGAGCTGGTTCACACTGATTTATGTGGCTTAAAGTTTGTGCAAACTAGAGGTGGTTAGAAGTACTTTATTACTTTTATAGATGATTACACAAGATATTGCTATATTTACTTACTAGAAGTAAAGATGAAGCAATGGAAGCCTTTAAAAACTACAAGGTAGAGGCTGAGAATCAATTGAGCGCTCGAATTAAGGTGATTCGAAGTGATAGGGGTGGAGAATATGTAGCTCCATTTGAAGAACTATGTGCTGCCTCAGGCATAATTCATCAAACAACTGCACCATATTCACCCCAGTCTAATGGTGTTGCCGAAAGAAAAAATCGAACACTAAAAGAGATGATGAATGCACTGTTGATCAGCTCAGGACTACCACAAAATATGTGGGGAGAAGTTATCCTTACTTCTAACTACATCTTGAATAAGATTCCGTTAAAAGGGAAAGACGTAACCCCCTATGAAATGTGGAAAGGTCGAAAATCCTCCTACAAATACCTCAAGGTGTGGGGTTGTTTGGCAAAGGTTGAGGTACCTTTACCCAAACAAGTTGTAATTGGCCCTAAAACAGTTGATTGCATCTTTATAGGGTATACGTTAAACAATGCAACCTATCGTTTCCTTGTACATAGATTAGAAAATTCGAATGTGACTGAAGGAACAACGATAGAGTTGAGGAATGCAATAATCTTTGAACACATCTACCCCTGCAAGAGCAAGGAAGATGTTCCAGAGGTCTCTACGAAGAGAACTCATGAAGAGGCTACTAGTTCAGATCCAATAGAGGAAGAACCAAGACGTAGTCAACGAGCTAGAATTGCTAAAAGCTTTGGTCTTGACTTTATTACATAAATGTTGGATGATGAACCAAAAACTATTTAAGATGCTCTAGCTCGACCATATGCCTCACTATGGAAAGAAGCTATCAGCAGTGAGATCGACTCCATAATGCAAAATCATACATGGATCTTAACTGATCTCCCTAAAGGTTGCAAACCCCTAGGATTCAAGTGGATCCTTAAAATGAAATACAAAGCTGATGGTACTGTTGATAAGTATAAAGCACGCTTGGTGGCGAAAGACTTTAAATCTATATGGACCAACCCAAAGGGTTTGTAGTACTTGGTCAAGAAAAGAAGGTCTGCAAATTGGTTAGGTCCCTATACGGTCTCAAACAACACCAAAGCACTGACACATCAAATTTGACAACACAATGTTGTCAAATGGTTTTAAGTACAACGAGTGTGACAAGTGTGTTTACTATGAAGGCACTACTAACACCTTTGTTATAGTTTGTCTTTATGTAGATGACATGTTGATTATGGGGAGTAATCGACAAATCATCGTTGATACTAAACGCATGTTGGAGCGCAACTTCGACATGAAAGATATGGGTTTCGCCGATGTGATCCTAGGGATCAAAATCATAAGAAGACCTGATGGAATTGTCCTATCATAGTTTCACTACGTGGAGAAAGTGCTTAGGAAGTTCAATGCTTATGATAGTCCACCGGCCAAGACGCCTTTAGAACTCAACGTCCATCTAAGAAAAAACAAGGGTGACCCAGTAGCTCATGAAGAGTATGCAGAGTGATTGGTAGTCTAATGTACTTGACTAACTGTACGAGACCTGATCTTGCATGCTGGTGAACAAGTTGAGCAGGTACACGAGCAATCCAAGCAAAGATCACTGAAAAGCTCTTGTAAGAGTTCTGAGATACTTGAAGTATACTCTTAACTTAGGGCTATACTACACTAGATTTCCACCAGTACTTGAAGGGTACTGTGATGCCAATTGGATCTCTAATTCAAGTGATTCGTACTCCACGAGTGGTTATGTATTTACGATCAGAGGGGGGCAGTATTGTGGAAATCTACAAAACAAACGTGTATAGCTCGCTCCACGATGGAATCCGAGTTTATTACTTTAGACAAAGTTGGTGAAGAAGCAGAATGACTTCGACACTTTCTAGAAGACATTCCATGTTGGAGCAAACCTGTGCCCTTAGTGATGATTCACTGTGACAGCCAAGCTTCAATTGGCCGAGCACAAAATAATATGTATAACGGTAAGTTGAGGCGCATACGCCGTCGACCCAATACTGTTGACAATTGATCTCAAATGGAGTAATATCTGTTGATTATGTAAAATCAATAGATAATCTCGCCGATCCGCTAACCAAGGGGTTAAACAGAGATCAAATGAATAAACTGCTAGAGGGAATGATATTAAAATCCACAACTTAGAACGAGTACAGAGGATACCCAACCTAGATGATTGGAGATCCCAAGAACTAGGTTCAATGGAAAAACTAAGCTTTATAAGTTTATGTGATAACACCTAGAAGAGAATATCTTCTACCCTTCCCTAGGTGAGCAATGAGAGGTGTTAACAGCCCTGCACGTGGTATAGGTTAAGTCAGTTGACTTTTAATGACTCCTGAAAACCTTGTAATGGTGGAGTAAGACAGGATACTCTTTAAAAGGAGATCACCTATGTAAGTGAGAAGTGGGGCCACTTCAATTGAACACTTATGAATCCAAAGGGGTTTTCATGACCCGAAAAGGAAACAAACGTGAGAACGGATGGAGTTTGAAATATTATTGTTTCAATGTCGTTGACTAGGTGCACACTAAGGAGGAGTAGTTCAAGGTATTCTTACCACTAAGCCGCCAGTGTACCTGACTACTTTGAAGATGGAAGGTTCAAAACCACAAGTTACCTTTTCGTGTGCAACAACGTTTCTCGTGGACTGAGTTGGCTGTGCATTCGTGCATTAGGCATTTCCACTCATGGGGGGATTGTTGGAATCGGGAGATATTTGAATAAATATTTCGGACGTGAATATTTAATTTTGTGAAAATTAAATATTACAGGATCGATCTACGTTGTGATTAAATAATTGTGGTATATTTATTTTCTCAAATCCATTTTCCGATGAGTGAGAAATTAATCCGCGAACTTGACACGTGGCGTCATTATTACATGGTTAATTAGGACAAGTATTAATTAAAGACATGTAATAATTAAGACATCCCACATTAGGAATCTAACCTTGTCTTAACAGGTTTAAATACATTTACACTGATATGGTGTAATAACTGAGTGTGCTAGGGACGTTGTATAACGTGCCCACCATGTGCCCACGCGCGCTGCCGCCCACCTTGCCTCGGTCTTCGGCCTCTGCGAGGCCACAGGCCATGCCCGAGCCCGCACCCGTGACCCTAGCCTTGGACCCTAGACCACTACAAAAAAATTGAAAATTTGCGACGGATTCGCGACCAAAAAAAGTGTCGCGAATTAGCGACGGACTAACGACGAAATTGCGACGGAATAAAATTTTAGATTTTGCGACCGAATTTTTCGTCGCAAATTTTAGCGATGAAAAATTACGTCGCTAATCTGTCGCAAAATTCTTTATATATATATATATATATATATATATATATATATTCTTAGTACATATATTAACTGAGATGTGTGTTTGGTTCAGCGGTAATGCGCGCAACTCACATGCTAGAGGTGCCGAGTTCGAATTCCTTTGAATGCAGACCACTAAAATTAAGTTTTTTGAAGAAAATTAATTTGCGACCAAAAAATTTTGGTTGCAAACCGGTCACAAAAATTAGCGACGGATTGGTCGCAATTTTTTTGCGACGGGCAAAATCGGTCGCAAAATAGCCGTTTGCGACCGATTTGCAACCAATTTTCCTGTCGCAAAAACCCAAAATTTTGGTAGTGGACCCCGGTTCTTGGTTCTTGGCAATTGGTCTTTGGGTGGTCTTTGGGCCTTGGCCCGTCACAATCTTATCTTTTTGGACAACAGAAATGAGCTCGATGGGCTTATCGGAGTGGGTTAGTTGACTGGGTCGGTCCAGTCAATAGGTATGCACACATGCCTTGCGACGTGGCTGATGAGTCAGCACACGTGCGCGTTGGGGTGTCGGGACTGTTACACTCGTTCGAATTCAAACGAGCCTTCAAGTCTCCGTGATTGTCGCTTGTAACGGCCCTTCGAGCCCGTGTCTCCCGCCGTAAACTTCTGCATCATCATGATCGCAGGTGTAACTGCTGTCAGACCTTAATTGTCCGACACGCTCCCTCAGGTGTGGAAAGCCTATAAATAGGCATCCCCAGGTGCATGCTGAGGTTACCGTATTTAGCTCTCACCTGAATCTCTGCAAAATTCTCCCTGCCTTTTTCAACCTTCAGCTTCTCAGTCCTGCTCCTCTCAAGTTCGCCGGAGCTCGTTCGATTACGGTGCTGTTTCAACCGAGACGTAGTCGTTTTACCTTTGGGGACAAACCGCTAAAACCGAGCACTACGGTGCCGTATTTGTCTTGCAGGAAGAGATCATCTCGACTCGGCTATTCAGTTTGATTTCATACTTTTCTATATTATTTACATTTATGCAAGTGTTATTCTTCTACTCTGTTCTCATCTTGTAATCAGTTCCACTAATAACAACAAATGCAAGTTGATTTAAAAATATAATATTAATGTTATAATTAATTCTAATTATTTTTATTACTTATAATTTACTAACACAATTTTTCATACAGTAACACATAATGATGGACATGGTAGCATTTATGAAAATATGATTTTCTTCAATTTAAATTGTATATGAGTATAATAAAATACTGAGCTGAACCTATTATATATTAATAAACGTTGTCGAAAAACTGCATATGACTGATGAATCTGACTGATCAATAAGTAAGAAAAAAAAGTAAAAAACAGAATTTGAAACCGTTACTGGCTATATACATATTTTACCTTTTTATGGACAAATTCTCAATAAACTCGAATTCAATTGATTTCTATATTGTCTAGACAATGACACGTAATTCTATCTCTATCTTGACTTAAATCACTAAAAGAATCTAAAATAAAAAATAAAATTAAAATCATGTTCAACGTTGCAGTTGAATCTCTATCTATTAATCATTATAGTTAATCATAATCAATGATTTCAAAGTTACCTAATTCCTATTTGAAAATTTCCTTTTTCTCCTGCTCTCCTGCAACAAGAAAAATGGTCATAATCTAAAAAAAAGAAACCTAAATTAAACGCATTAACACTGCGCACCTTCAAAAGAGAGCCAAACAAGATTGAATTATCCACAAATGCAACCGAAATCATCTTCCATCTCACATTCAATTTGAAAAAAAAATTAAAAAAAAGAGTTGGGCAAAAAGCCATTAACAAAGATAACAACAACTTGCATACCACCTAGTACATACAAAACATGGCTGCCAAAAAAAGTCAACCCACCATTTCTTTGCCTACATATAAGTTTCGTCGAAATCAATCTTCATTCATTCAAATAATCACCTACGTGGCTTATGGATTCTATTAACTGCATGTTCTGAGCTTTTAGCTTCACGTCCCGCATTATTTTTCTTGATTCTTACTTCATTCTCCTGCTTTGATCAAGGTATGCCGATGATTCTGTGCATTTTTCAAGGCTTAGTTTATAGTTTGACAGATTTATGGGTTTTTTATATTCCCTTCCCTTTTTTGGAGTTTGTGAAGGTGAGAAAGAGCTTTGAGTTGGGATCAAGACATACATGTGACTTTCATGTCAATACATTCCATTCATTTAATGTTAGATTTCAGTTTCACACACACAAAAAATATATGTATATATATTGAGCGCCGAAATTGCAGGGGAGACCAGTTTTCGCGGCGAGGGTGCAGGCTTTTCTCATTAGTCCTTAATGATTTTTGTATGTGAAGTAAGAGTCGTTCACACAAATTAGTTTTTATATTTTTAGGGGGCTAACCCCATGTGACCTTAGCTGCATTTTCCATGGTGTTCTTCATCACACTTTATCCCCACTATATATGTTAATCACCTTGCACACTATGCATCCCTGATCCGATTTCTTGAGGGAAGCCTCCATTCATCGAGGTCCAACAATTGATGTGATGTGATGAGTTGTTCTTATTCTTGTTTCGATGCTGATTGTGTTTTGATGATTTTTGACATATCTGCAGGTTGTTTGTGAGATGGGATTATCAAGAAACGTGAGAAGTGGGGAGTATTTGGAAGGAATGCTGAGTGATTACATGGGAGGGAAGGCCAAGTTGAAGGGGCAGAAATCTGGCTCTTCATCACGTCTAGTCACGGTGCTCACATGCTTGCAGTTCGCCTTCGCAGTCTACGCCACATTCCTGCTCTACTTCATGAGCCCTTCTGTTGATCTGAGAACCAAACCAGACTTTTCGTGGGCTACTCGTATTGCACAGCAATGGAAGCAGTTGATGGTCACCCCGCACGTGGTCAGCCACTACCAAGAGGCGAACGCCCTTCTCCGGTCTGAGATCACTCCATCCGAGGTATGTGAGAACGAGAAGATAGATTTTGTGCAGAAGAAGTCCAATGACGCGGTGATGATCAAGCTGAAGAGGGATCTGTATCAAGAAGTTCTTGATTTCCAAAAGAAGAGCATTGGAACTGAGACTCTCTCTGAGCTGATGGGGATGAAATCCAAGTGGGATTTGCGTGGTCCCAACATCCCAAAAGTGACTGTGATCTTGAACCACTTCAAGCGAAAGACGCTGTGCGCGCAGCTTGATTCATTGCTCCATCAGACTCTGCCATTCCACCATGTCTGGGTGCTCTCATTTGGGAGTCCTAATGAGCAATCTTTGAAGAGGATTGTTGAGAGCTACAACAATTCAAGAATCAGTTTCATAAGCTCGAGCTATGATTTCAAGTACTATGGCAGATTCCAAATGGCCTTGCAGACAGAGGCTGATCTTGTGTACATTCTTGATGATGACATGATCCCAGGGACTAAAATGCTGCAGATTCTGTCACAGGTGGCAGGGACAGAAAAATACAAAAACTCTGTTCTAGGCAGCATTGGGAGGATCTTGCCTTTCCGACAGAAGGATTTCACATTTCCAAGCTACAGAAAGTTCAGATCCAAGGAGGCTGGGCTGTATCTCCCTGATCCTGCTTATGACATCACACTTGACAGAGTTGTGCAGGTTGATTTCCTCTCCAGCTCCTGGTTCCTCTCTGCTGAGCTGATCAAGACTCTGTTTATCGAGACGCCCTTCACTTTCATGACCGGTGAAGATCTCCACTTGAGGTATGTATGTATGTGTAAATTTTTTTTATGGTTGCTTTGATTGATTATTGATTATTGATCTTGTGTGAAAATGTGGGTGCTGCAGTTATCAACTTCAAAAGTATAGAAATGCTGGTTCCTTCGTGCTGCCAGTCGACCCGAATGATAAGGAAACATGGGGTGATAGTGAGCACAGGCTAGCTTATGTCTCCGAAACTACTGTGATCTTCAAAGATGTGGTTCAAGTTCGAGACGATCAATGGTGGAAGGCCTTGTCCACGGGCTACATAACGCAGTGGGCAGCTATGAACCCTCAGAAGATCGATGCACTCTTCTACGCTCACTCTATCGATGAAGTTAAGGCTCTCGCCCCTCTTCTCGAAAAGTTTAGGGCTACTGTGGGGAAGAAGGCCTACATTGTTGTCTCAGGGGGCAGCTTCTGTCCCTGTGAAGATGCTGCAGCTGCATTAAAATGGCCTAAAGCTGTGTGCAAGGAGAGGAGATTCAAGATTTTTGATCTCGGTGTAGGTGCTCTATCCGGAGCTTCCAACTCGGAGGTTCCTGTTTTGCAAGCTGTGTATGCTAGCATGAAAGGGTTGATCAAGATCCACAACCCGAGCGTTGTGATCACGGTCTCAGACATCGACACAAACGTGAAGAAGGCGCTGAAGATGGCGACCGAGGCTGGCAACAGCAGCAGCACTTTGGTGCTGCTGCCGAGAGCCTCCGTGCCAAAGGCGCTCTGGATGGCTGATCTCCGCCCAACAGCATTGCCAAGTATGAGCATTTACATTAATTTAAACACACACACATGTTCCAAAGAAGTTCGAACCTATGACCTTTTTGGTCATATGTAGAACAAGGGACAGACTAAACTTCATTTCTATACTTGCTTTCTGCATACTGATTTTTTGGCATATGCTTTTACAGATTGGAACAAAATGAGACTCACAATAAGCATAATCACACAAAACAGAGCTACATCACTTGCAAGACTGCTCAAGTCCATCAGCAACGCGTATTTCTTAGGAGACGAGGTTGCAATAACCTTCAACATGGACAGCAAAGTAGACGAGGCAACTCTCAAGTTAGTGAACGCATTCCCCTGGCCACACGGGCCAAAGGTTTTACGCAGAAGGATCATACAAGGAGGGCTAATACGAGCTGTCAGCGAGAGCTGGTACCCTTCCTCAGATGATGATTTCGGCCTACTACTCGAGGATGACATAGAAGTCTCACCCTACTTCTACCTGTGGATCAAGAACGCCCTCTTGGCGTACCACTACGATCCACAGGTATCCCTACCCGAGCTCTCGTCCATCTCTCTATACACACCGCGCCTAGTGGAAGTAGTGAAGGAAAGGCCTAAATGGAACGCCACGGACTTCTTCAAACGCATCCATCCAAACACACCTTACCTCCACCAGCTCCCCTGCAGCTGGGGGGCAGTGTTCTTTCCAAAACAGTGGAGGGAATTCTACGTGTACATGAACATGAGGTTCACAGAGGATGCAAAGGCGAATCCTGTCCAAATCCCGAAATCTAGAACTAATGGATGGCAGGCCTCATGGAAGAAGTTCCTGATTGACATGATGTACCTGAGGGGGTATGTTAGTCTCTACCCTAACTTCCCTAACCAGGCCAGCTTCTCCACCAACCACATGGAGCCCGGTGCTCACATAAGCGCCAAGGACAACGTCGTGAAGCACGACAAGACAGATTTCGAGGTCCCATTGCTGAAACAAGACTTTAGGACATTGCTGCCTAATGGAAAACTGCCTCCAGCTTCCAAGCTGCCATCTCTGAACCTCTTCAATCAAGCCTTGTCGTTGAAAGGGTTGAAGGCCGCGGGGGCGAAGCTTGGCCAGGATGTGTTGGAGTGCACTGCTGCTGAAACCGTTGCGGTTAATCATGAAACAGGCCTGCCTTCACATTGTGCAAGATTCTGAATAACATCATATTGTTTCTTTCTTTCTCATTCATCGAATTTGTTTGATCAAGTAATAGATATTCTGTTGGGGAAAGGTTGTGTAATTGTACAAAAAAGAATGTGAGAAAATGGTTTATCATAGGTTTTGATTCCAAATGGAAAGAAATTAATTATACTGCATCATATTCTTACTTTTTCCAAGTTGTTATATATATATATATATATATCTATTTAGTGAAATTAATCATACTGCATCAAGTTGTTAATCTTAGTTAGAGCCTTCAAAGAAGCGGATTCCAGTGAAAGTTGTTTTCATGGTTTTCTTACTCTCTCATTCTCATGTCTATTGCGTTGATTGCTATAATGGTGTGGAAGGATAAGCATCCTCTGTTGAGCCTTTTTTTACATGCCTATGATTTCTAGACTATAATTTGTTGTTCTTTGAGTGAATCTTTACTCCATGAGAAATTAAGAGATGAAGAAGGAGATTATTTCATTTCATAAAGATAGATAGATAGATAAGAAGCTACAATCAATAATGTTATTTAACCGACAAACAAGCCTTTCATATCCGATTGTCTGTCTTCCCCGCCGACATTGTAAAATTTCTGAAATAGGGTGGAGCTTTTCTGTAGCCAATAGGTTGGACTGCCCTTGGCCTATTATCTACAATACAGCCCATTACTTCTTGGACTAGCAACATTATCCTTGGGCCCAATCTTGTAGAAATTTGGTGAGCATGAAAAGTGAAGAAGGAAGGTGGTCCAGATACTAAACTAATTTATTGCTTGTCAGTCACTACATTTTAGTATTTAATAAGTAGAAAGGCTTCAGAAATGATACATTTAAACTCATTGCATCTGGTTCCTTAATTTGCATGGAACAGGGTTCTAGAAAATGAAATAATGTCTTTTGGCCAATGGTTGGATTCGACTGAAATCAACTAACCTTCTTTTCGAAGTTATGAAAAACTAGAGATAGACTTGTTAGATATATTATCATATGTATGGTTGCTTTCTGTTTTTAGCTTATTATATATGAATGCAGATAACTACTGATCTTGGCATGACTTAAACACCTTCATAACTACTGATATAGCATGGCATTGTCAGCTCTCCGGATAGAATGCAAGGGGACCAAAATATGTAATTGTTTAGCTTTCGTGTATGGTCAGTAGTGGCAAATGCATGATTTCAGGCTCGTGTGGCTAAATTTTACTGTGCCGATATGATACCAAAAAAAATAATAATTAAACTTTAAACAATTAAACTTAAATATAAAATACAATAATAAAATTCAAAATAAATATATTTTTATATTAACTGTAATGTACGATAAATAAGCTTTGACATTTACTTAGTAGCTATAAAAATGAGATAATTGATATCTCCGTGATGTCATGTTCTGATATCATTGTCAAATTTCTTGAGTTTCAACAAAGTTGTGTTAACAGCGGTAATACCAGTGCGAACGCAATAAATACATAAACTGAAAGATTTTTACGTTTCTTCTCAATCATTTTCTTTGCAAGGGCTCCAATATCATAAAAATTATTTTCTTTGACCAAATATTGTCTCCTTATGCATCTCTAATATCAACATAATAACTGTTAATTGATTTTCACAATGGAGGGTTGCTAATAACATCATCATCTGATAATTCAGTATCTATTCTAACTATTTTCTTACTCTCATTAGAACTCAGATTTTTTGTACTCGAAGTAACAACAATTGATTTTGATCCCTTGTCAAATTTAGGGAGAAAAAATCCCAATGTATCTTTTTCCTAAATAATAGAGCACTCAAAGAAGCAGTGAGGACAATGTTTGCTGAAGCTAACCTTCATGAAAGATTTTAGGGCGAAGCAGTCATCATAGCGTGCTACACTCATAATAGGAGTGGTCTCAATGCCAGACTAAGAAAGACTCCCTACGAAGTCTACTATGGTCATAAGCCTACTATAGCTCATCTTCGTACATTCAGTTCACCATATTACATTCACACAAACGATAGTCGAAAGTTAAATACCTTTTTGCCAAAGGCTGATGAAAGTGTGTTTCTTAGGTATGGACATCCTTCTCACCAGGCTTACAGAGTATTTAACAAGGCTACTGGGTGTGTCGAAGTAACATATCATGTTATTTTTTATGAAGCTACCTTAGTGCACAAGATTATGAAAGAGTTGGCACTGGACATTCATGAGATCATTAAAGTTAATAGACAAGTGGACAATGTTAATCCTAAACAACTTGCTCAGATTAGATTTATAAATGAATCTCCAAGTGAACCAAATCCTCGGTTGGACAACAACAAGTGAGAGGGTCGATGATGCAAATGAACTTGCTGAGACCTTGGATTTCATTTTCTTACGAGATAGCATACACCTGGAAGAATGGAGCATGAAGACGAGGACATCATAGAAGTTCTTCCAGAGGCATAGTAGTTGATTGCTGATGAAGACCTAGCTGGTGAGTTAGGACCTAGTGAGTCAGATGCTGGAGAAGATGACGTTGAAGCTGATAAGTCAGATGCTGGGGCTGGTGAAGAACTAGCAGATGACCGATCAGCAGTAGTGGAGCCAGCAAATTCACAACAAGCAACACATGTGTCAGTAGTTGAAGGAATGCCTGCATCAGCAGAAGGAACTGCTTCTAGGAAAGAAGTCATTACCGAAGATTTCTAACTTAAAGATTTGTCTGTCGCCTAAATAGAGAGCACACTTCCTTTCATCCAACTTGTTGAAGTTGAAGAGTTATAACGACCAAAGTGGTTCAGAAATCACCCAAAATCAAATATCTTGGATGATGTTACTAATCTTGTTCATACTAGAGTTGAGAGTGCACTTCTCTCATGCTTTATCTCCCAATCAAGGCCGACGAATATTGGAGAAGCCTTGTAGTCGACATTTTGGATCAACGCAATGCTAGAGAAGTTGGGAGGATTTATCCACAACAATGTTTAGTACCTGGTGGACAGACCAGCACACCACTCAGTAATAGGTACTAAATGGATATTCGGAATAATAGGGGTGAAGTTGACAACATTGTAAGGAACAAAGCTCGACTAGTTGCCAAAGGGATGCGCGCAGTGTGAAGGAATTGACTATAATGAAACCTTCACACTAGCTGTCAGATGGGAAGCAATTAGGTTATTTTTAGCTTATGCGGTGTATTAGGACTTCACTGTCTTCCAGATGGACGTGAAGAGTGCCTTCCTAAATGGCGAGTTGAAAGAGGAAGTCTACGTGGAGCAACCTCTAGGCTTTGAAGAAGACAACCAGGTTTACAAGCTACGAAAATCCCTCTATGGATTTAAGCAAGCACCGCGTGCTTGGTATGTGGTCACTGCTTTTTCTAACAGATTAATTATAATAACAATGGCAAATAAATTTGTAAACCCTAAGGTTATCGATCCAGGGGAATTGTGTGGGGAAAATACCTTATGTACTAATTATGATTCTAAAATCTATTGTTTGAGTAATTCAAAATTAGGTTTTGATTATATGAAACTAAAGAGAACAATACGTAAAATTAAAGGTTGTGTAATCAAAATTAAAGAGGCACATATTTTAGGGAAGAAGTCTTATTATGGATAACATGTAGGAAATCAATTAATTTAACAGGTGGAATACAAGAATGCTATATTTCCTTGTTTGGAAAATATAACCTAGATTACTAATTAGTGATTATCTCCGCTCGGTCTCAAATACACAAAATTAGTCAATCTGATAAGCAAATCAGTACAATTCCTACAATCTAGTACATCTGTTTGGATAGTGTAGATGTATCATGTATTCCTAATCCCACTATTAATATTCACCTCTCGGTCCTTCTATCAATAGCTAGACATCTAAATTAATCGTCACCTCTCGGTCCTTGAATTAATCTAGAATTATGAAATAAACACAAGAATCATGAACCCAATTAATTAATCCTAACATGCATCCATAATAATATTCAAACCCTAGAACCTGCTAGGGTTTCTAGCCACTCATCGCAGATAGAAATCCAAAAGAAAACATATTAAATTACATAAACATAAAGAACTTACTAGAAAATAAAAGGGTTTCTTGTTTCCCAAGTCTCCAAACTCCAAAAACTAAATTGCAGAATGAAAATATGAAAAGAGAACTGAAAAATATGAATAGGGATGTCTAATAATCGAATTTAAGGAGGTTTTTATAGAGGGGAAGGTGTATCCTATCAAATCTAGGGCTAAAGATATGATATATCTCGAATTTGACAGGATTTCCGCGCCAGACTTGCGTCGATCGACGCCAATCAAGCGTTGATCGACGGCGCTTTTTTTCTCCGGCGTCCTCCTGCGCGGTCTCACGGTTTTGGCCATAACTTCCTCTCCCGAACTCTGATTGACCCGATTCCAGTTGCGTTGGAAAGCTAACTTGAAGCTCTATCCATTGCCATGCGCCAATAGCCCTAATTCCTTGTGTGGAGAAATCCTTCACTGCTACTCTTGCACGTCACTGCTTTCGGAACGGTTTTCCGGTGATTTTGGCCTAAAAACTGTGAATACATACCATAACCCGCATAACACCACCAAATATCGACTCATGCACATAATATATGTATTAACTCAATAAAACTACATAAAATAGTAGAAAATAATATGGATAAGCGAGTAAAATAATGAGCTTATCAAACCCCCCAAACTTGAATGTTTGATTGTCCTCAATCAATAGGCAAGAAAGAAATCAAAAGATCATGTAGTTAAAGTGCAATGCCTCACAAGATTCATCACAGTCAAGAATAAAAAATCTACTACACACAAGCAATTTGAAAGAGACAGAAATCCATCAATTGTGGAAGAACTCACGGGATGTGTATCGCTCAACGCTCAAGTGTTTAAGATATAGATGAAAGCACTCAACAAAATGTATGAAGAGATTTCTACCATAAGCTTGCAAATTCTCTAATATCTCCACTGCTAGAATGTGCACACAAATCTAGGATCAAAAAGGATTTTCAATAGGTTGTAATGTAGGCTTTTTGTGAACGGTAGGGAAATATGGCCAAGTGACTAAAAATAAATTGAGTTAATTACTCTCAATAAATCTAAAATCACCATCTATGAACATCTACCCTTCTCCTCAAATATATCAATGACACACAACTTTTTCTAGCTCATTTTGAATCTCTGATGCTCTTTACATCATTTTGTATTCTTTTCTTTTCAGAGGGCTTATGAGAATTCTAATTATTTCTTGAGCTTCTTTTTCACACATCTTTTCACCACTAATTTATAATTTCTTATCTCCATCTCACTTTCAATCAAACCCATATACCACAACTCAAGACATGAGCGAAACCAATACTTCTTCTTAATCTCATAGACAAGGAAAGAAAAATTTTGTATAGGCTCAAAAGTGGGTAACTAGGGAAAATTTAATGTGAAGGGACAGTGTTTAGGGAATTGGGCTATCAAAGATGGCCTAAGATCATCTCCTAAACTTGTGCACACTATGCAGTCTTAACACAGAAAATAGGCAAGTTTTAGAGAAATAAAAACACACATGTGAATCTCACATCAAACGAAATAAGGCTCAAGATCTCACACAAGGGTTTAAAATTTTTCTTCCACCGTCAATTTCAAATCAGCTCAATCATCATGCAAGTGTAAGTGTCAAATCAATCCTGTCATGCGGTATTCTACATTCATAGGCATCTAACCACATTCACAATCAATTCAAACTTAGCCCTCAATCAATTCTAATCTCACAATCTCATTCAAGTTATATCAAAACTAAAAATTTTTCCCCACAAAATAGCATAAAACTAAAAGTTAAGGCAAAATAAGATTAAATACGAAAAATAGAATAAAAGATAGAATGTTCCATCTCTTGTCCACATCCCCCCAAACTTATTTCCAACCTAAAGAGTGAAATAAGTTTGAAAATCAGACAAAAGAAGGAACGATACCTGGTAGTTGATCTCAGACATCAACTTTTTATCCTCCCAGAGTCTTCAAACTTTGCACGACGTGAATTTGAGGCTGTTAGCACTTTGCGTTGATTGACATTGGATGGCATCGATCGATGGGAAGCCTTCTTGTGACCCTCTCTCGGATCAAGTGCATTCCGCCGGCTGTCGACTCGGCGTCGATCAACGCTAGGCTGGGTCGATCGACGTCGAGCCGTACTCCAATTGTTTTTACTGCAAAACACTGTTAGAGCAGAAATAATGTAAAATTCAAAATAAAATAAAAAACGAAAATTGAAAAGAAATTACGGAAAAGGTTGGGTTACCTCCCAACAAGTGCTTGATTTAACGTTGCAGCTCGACGATACCTCAACTCACTGCCAGGGAGGTCGGGTCCAGACTCGCCGACCTTGGGCATCCACCATGTAGACTCTCCGGTCTTTGACGATGGTGGTGAGCTCAGAAAAAGGTGGCATAGTT
>JAPKLW010001090.1:20669-40356 GCA_026898455.1 Plectranthus barbatus
TTTAGGGAAGAAGTCTTATTATGGATAACATGTAGGAAATCAATTAATTTAACAGGTGGAATACAGCAAGAATGCTATATTTCCTTGTTTGGCAAATATAACCTAGATTACTAATTAGTGATTATCTCCGCTCGGTCTCAAATACACCAAATTAATCAATCTGATAAGCAAATCAGTTCAATTCCTACAATCTAGTACATCTATTTGGATAGTGTAGATGTATCATGCATTCCTAATCCCACAATTAATATTCACCTATCGGTCCTTCTATCAATAGCTAGACATCTAAATTAATTGTTGGGAAATTTGGCTAAGTTTCCTTTCCCCAGTAGCTACTTGTTTAGATTCTAGTTTTGGTGTTTTGGTGGATCAAATCCTAAGTCCTACCAGCGTCAGTTTGTCTCTAGAATAGCTCTAGTCTCAAATGTAAAGTCCTGTTTAGGTCTTTTGAGTTGTAAGTCGCAGCTGATCAAAGACTCATGCTGGCACTGTTCACCAGCATGAGAAGTGCTTACCACTGGCTACTGTTCACCAGTTGGGAAAGTCTCATCCGAAGGCGGCTGACAAAGTCTCGTGCTGACACTGTTCATCAGCATGAGAAAGAGCTAATGACTGACTACTGTTCACCAGTTGGGAAGGATTTCACCAGCAGGCGGCTGACAAATCCTACCAGCAGAATACGTGTTCTCACTGACACTATTCACCAGCGGTGAAGCCACCAGTCATGGGAGATTCCAAGAGTTAACATCAGACATATTGGTAGACTTAGATTGTGCCAGCGCAAGTCACCAGCAGAGACTGCCAGCACAAGATCACCAGAATGATCTACCAGTCGGATGTTACCAGCAGAATTCCAGATTCTCTCTCCCAGAGTCTTAGAGACAAAAAGAAGATTCGTCTGAGGAATAAACTGACAAAGTATGACTTTAAGGAAGGATACCTTAAAGTCTATCAGTTCAAGACACCAGTTCCGATTCCTCGTACTGACGAATAGAGCCGTTCTGACACAAAGAGATCTGTGTCAGATAAAGTGGACAAAAGCATGGCGCTTTCCGGAAATTCCTACCTGCCGCCGTCTGAAGGACATGCGAGGACAGAGACCTTTTCCGAATGTGTCCAAACGGCTAGAAGATTTGAATCGGATCCCTCGGCTATAAATACCTGGGATCCATCAACATTCAATACTCTTCTCTCTCGCTCAACTACCGAAAGTCAGAAACTTTATTGCAAGCAAGCAGAACACTTTCGAGGCCTTTCTAAAGGCTATCCGTGTGTTGATTTATCAAACACGAGACTTCAAGCTTCCAGCTTGTAAGTTACTGATCTCTTTGGTGTTCTTTCTCTTCTGAGGAAGTTCACAGCAGCTCTTGTGCCAGCCAGCACTTGAGTTATTACGGGCTTTTGCCGTATTGAGAAGATTCGTTCTTGGGAGAACTAAACACCCAGTGAAGCTGTGGAGGTTGAAGTGACGTGCTCGCACTCCACCAGCTGATCAGAGTTGAAGAAGGAAACAAGACCGGGAGCGGTTGATCTAGCGAAGTGGTGGACAAGGGTCGCACCAGCTAGAGATAGATCGTAGGCAACTTGTACCTGATTACTCTATAGTGAATTTCCAGTGCTATGACTGGAGAGTGGACGTAGATCAGTTGATCGAACCACTATAAATCCTTTGTCTTTTATCAGCTTTCTGCATTTCATACTGATTTAAAACCCAGCACCCCAGTGCTGGTGTATATCTGAAAACTGATATAACTGTGTAAACAAGGCTAAAAATATTCTAAGTCTTGAGCTACCAGCTGACGAGTCAGTCGCCAGTCAGCTGAGTACGAAGAGTGCAAGTTGACTTACCAGCTGACAAGGTCCCAGTCAGCTGAGTAACCAGCAGAGTGCAAGAAACGATTAACCACATTTTCCGCTGCCAAGTTATACCCTGATAATCCGGGACCAACAAGTGGTATCAGATCAGTCGGTTCTTATAGACCGATTGTTTCTGAGTCGCTTAGGACCGAGATCCACGTTTCCTTGCGCTCTATTTGTTTGTCTGTTTGATTAGCTCAGGTACATCAAGATGAATACTCCGAAGCTACTCGACTACAAGACTGTGAAGCATGATATATGGCGAAAGAGGTCGCTCATTTCTCTGAAGAGCATCCATCCAGAAATGAAAGATGTGCTGGAGAAAGGGCCAATCGAGATCACCATGATACAGCACCAGCTAGGAGATCGTCCAGCTGCTGTGATCCCAAAGCCTCAAGGCGAATGGAACGCCGAGGACAGGAAGCGGAATCAGTTGGATTCCATTGCTCATGAGTTGATCCTGGCTTCTCTTCCAGAGTCGCTGATGGAGGAAGCCCTCCAGTTTGACAATGCCAAGGGAGTATGGGATTATCTTGATAGTCTATGTCAAGAAACTGATCAAATGAAACGCAACAAATTGCAGGTTGCGGTGGACAAGTATGAGTCCTTCCAGATGCTGCCTGGAGAAACCGTCAAGGAGATGGAGGCGAGATTCAACGCCATCGTCAGCGAGCTAAAGTCCCTGGACAGGAAGTGCTCAAATGAAGTTCTTAATGCCAAGATCCTGTCCAAGATGCCCAAGGAGGACTGGTTCGTGAAGACCACAGCTCTGAAGGAGAAGGACTTGTCCAAGATGACTCCCAAGGAGTTATTTGCTCAATTGCAGGCACACGAGTGGGATATCCAGATGGTAAACAAGAATGAGGCCATCAGGAACATGGGGTCCCCCAGCATCAAAGCTTAAGACGAAGCTTATTTCGTCAAGAAGGACTTCAAATGGAAGCACAAGAAGCCCTTCCATGCTGACAGACCTGCTGCCCAGCACAACCAGCAGAAAGAGATCCCAGCCACATCGGGATCTAACTCAAAAGACAGCGAGGGCTCTATCGCTGACCTTGAGCAGCAGATGAAACGACTGGCTGTCCTTCTGGAGAAAGCCAAGTCAAAGCAGGGAGTATCTCTGAGCTCAACTGATGGAAAATTCGTCAAGAGAGCTCCCCGTGCTTGCTACCAGTGCCAATCCCCTGATCATTTAAAGTTTGAATGTCCACAGGTGGACAAAAATGAGCGGGAAAGGCTAAAGAAGCTCTTTGAAGAGCGCGCCTCCAAGGCCGTTGCCAAGGCTATGCTGACCAGGACTGAAGTGCCTGACATACCCGACCATGATGATGGGGAGTATGCGTCAGACGAGGAGTCAGAAGAGGAAGCTCTACTGGCACTCATGGCAGCCTTTGGCGAGGAATCAACTGAAGGAAGTGCTGACAGTGAAGAGGCACTTGCAGCTGATGATCAGGTACAACCATCAGCTTCCCCAATGCATATCATGCCTTCTATCAGTTTAGACGATTCTGAGTCGCGTTGCTCCGACTCAGAAGCTGTCACTATAGACATTCTTCAAAAAGAATTTTTAAAATTTTATGAAATAAAGAATGTCTTGGCTGGCGAAAATACTTCGCTGAAAGATCAAGTTTCTATTTTAACCAAGGAGATTGAAAAATCGAGGTCAGTCAGTGAAGAGCTAGCCACTTTGAAAAAGACTCACTTTGAGTTGCTCCAAAATTTTCAAATTACAAAAACTGAGCGAGATAATTTTCACAATCTCGTTCTGGAGCAAGAAAATAGAATAAATTTTCTAAATAAAGGCTCAAAAGACTTGGAAGCAGCTCTAAGTCATTGGAGAAAGCCTTCTGATAAGTCTGGGTTGGGATTTACAAAGGATTTGAGCAAAAACCAACCCGAACTCTCAGCTCATAAGGGTAAGGGTAAACTGGTAAATGCATCAGCACCAGCTGGTAATACCAGTCAGTCCCGAATGGCTGATCAGCACAGGAATAATAAGACCAGATACATAGGTGAGTCATCTCGACAAAATCCTGAACTGGCAAAATCCTCTGCTGACAGGACGCCAGCACACCCAAGGACGCAGACTAAGCCGAAATATTCTAAGGCAAGGAAGTCAGCGTCAGCTGCCAGTGGAATCCGACAGCAAGCACCAGCTGTCCAGAGATTCCACGCCCAACCTTACAAGTATGCCAGTTGCCAGCATGCTTACAAGGGATCCAAATCTCAGCGGAATACTGAGAGAAGGATATCTCCCGATAGGAGGAACACCTATTGGAGGCCTGAGTCCAATCAAAACCTTTTCTCAAGGGCTGGGAAGGCTAATCATCGTGGTCCACAATTCTAGAGACCACCAAGGCTACACAAGCGGTCGGAAAGAAATTTCCGACACCCTCGGAGGAAGAATACTTCCAGAGGAACCACACACACAGCCACACCTTCCAAAAACAAATCCATGCATTATTTTAAAAGGAAGGGAAAGGCCACAAGTGATGTCAGCAAGGGTAACACCGAGCTGAGATTACTCAAGTCTGGATTCCAAAAGGAATGATCCAGAGATCTAACCCTGCAGGACCCGCTGATGATCGGGGACCTAAATAATTTCATTTTCTTGCAGGAACAGGATCATGCAACACAGCTTCAGAGATCGAGCGAGTGGATCATAGATAGTGGTTGCTCGGCTCATATGACTGGTGAGGAGTTCCTATTTTCTGAGCTCACCAAGGTCAGAGGACCTCCGGTTATTTTTGGTGATAACTCCAATGGCAGAGTTATTAGCAAGGGCTGCATCGAGAAGGATGATGTCAGAATTGTGAATGTATCCCTTGTCACCAATCTGAAGCACAACCTCCTGAGCATCAGTCAGCTGTGCGACAATGGTTATACCATTGTGTTTGACAAATCAGGGTGCCAGATCAAGAATGAAGAGTCTGGCGAGACCAAGCTGAAAGGTGTCAGGAAAGGAGGTCTCTATGTTGTTGACTGGCAAAGCGGGAAGACTGATACATGCTTTGTAGCCACCAGTTCCATGGAAACTAACTGGCTGTGGCACAAAAGGTTAAGTCATCTAAATTTCAAAACTATTAATTATCTAACCAAGCATGATCTTGTAGATGGTCTTCCCAAGGGCGGGTTCAAGAAGGAAGGAATTTGCAAAGCTTGCCAGCAAGGCAAACAAACTAAGAAGTCCTTCAAGAACCAGTCGCCAGTCTGCCCCAGTACCAGTCAGGTACTCGAGTTGTTACACATGGACCTGTTTGGACCAGTAACACCGCAAACCATTGGAGGAAGACGATATTCGCTGGTGGTAGTCGATGACTACTCGCGCTACACATGGGTAAAGCTTCTCAGAACCAAGGATGAGGTGAAGATCATTCTTCCAGAGTTGATCATCCAAGCTCAGAAACAGAGAGAAGCTGTGGTAAAGCGAATTCGATCGGACAATGGGACTGAATTCTGCAACAGTCTGCTGATGGATTTTTGCGCGGAGGCCGGGATCAAACATGAGAGATCTACTCCAAGGCAACCGCAGCAGAATGGACTGGCAGAACGTAGGAACAGGACGCTGAAAGAAGCGGTCCGGTCCATGCTGGCTGAGTCCGGCTTGGGACAGAGTTTCTGGGGAGAAGCGTTGGTGACTGCCTGCTACACTCAGAATAGAAGCGGGATCAACGACAGACTCCAGAAAACTCCCTACGAAGTGTATTTTGGTCGTAAGCCTTCTATAGCTCATCTTCGTGCATTCGGTTCACCATGTTATATCCATAATAATGGGAAGTCGAAGTTAAATGCTTTCTCGCCTAAGGCTGATGAGGGTGTGTTTGTCGGATATGGACATCCCTCTCACAAGGGCTATAGAGTATTTAACAAGACTACCCAGCTTGTGGAAATAACATGCAATGTTGTTTTTGATGAAGCTACTTTAGTGCGCAGGACCTTACGCCAACTGGCTGAAGATGTTCCTGAGGTCGAGGATGTCAGCAACCAGTTGGGCCGGAATTCTTCCGATGCTCAACCAACTGGTTCGACTAGACCTATGAATGGATCATCTTCTCAACCAGTTACCTCAGGTGCCCATCAGCAACCTGAGAGGGTCGGTGATGCAAATGACCTTGCTGAGACCTTACACTCAATCTCCCTGAGTGGATCTAGCAAAAATCAAGGGGGAATTCCGACTGGAATCTTTGAGCCAGAAGACAACGATGAACCAGCTGGAATGGAGGTACCAGCTGATACTGACAACGTTGGTGAAGGTTCGGGAAGTCAGTCAGACAGAGTAGCTGATGAAGAAGTTTCAACTGGTGATCAACAACCAGTTGTAGTTCCAGTTCCGACTGGTGATGTTCAACTGCCAGTTATTCTTCCAGCTCCGACTGGTGGAAATGTGGAAGCACCAGTCGTCAGGACAGAAGAACCTATTTCACAGCCGGCACCAGCAGTCGCTGGTCCTCCCAAATGGCTGAGGGATCACCCAACTGATGCTATTCTCGGTGATCCGGAAGGTTCAGTTAAGACTCGACACGGCAGTGCGCTCCTGAGTTGTTTTATCTCTCAAATGGAACCTACTTCCATAGGAGTTGCGCTAGAATCTGCTGATTGGATTAATGCCATGCAAGAAGAGCTTGCTGAATTCACTCGCAATAATGTTTGGGACTTGGTGGAGAGACCATCACATCAGTCAGTGATTGGCACCAAGTGGGTTTTCAAGAACAAGCGAGATGAAACTGGCACCGTGGTCAGAAACAAAGCTCGTTTAGTCGCCAAAGGTTACAGGCAGTATGAAGGCATCGACTTTGATGAGACCTTCGCACCAGTTGCAAGAATGGAGGCGATACGGCTGTTCCTTGCTTATGCAGCGTATCACGGCTTCACGGTGTTCCAGATGGACGTGAAGAGCGCCTTCCTGAATGGCGAGCTAAAGGAGGAGGTTTATGTCGAGCAACCTCCAGGTTTTGAGATAGGCACCAAAGTGTACAAGCTGAGAAAGGCCCTGTATGGATTGAAACAGGCGCCCAGGGCTTGGTACGAAACGCTGTCACAATTCCTCACCAGCAATGGATTTCGGAAAGGGAAGATTGATAGGACTCTCTTTCTTCTCAAGGATGGTGGTGACATGCTAATGGTGCAGATCTATGTAGATGACATCATATTCGGATCAAGGAATATAACTCTCTGCGAGAAGTTTTCTCAACTGATGCAGACATCATTTCAGATGAGTATGATGGGCAAATTGACATACTTCCTAGGACTCCAGGTCCAGCAGTCAGCTGATGGAATTTTTATCAGCCAGCGGAAGTATACGAAGGAGTTAATTCAGAAGTATTGCCCAGAGAAAACTAAGTCCCTCAGAATACCTATGAGCACCAGTTGTCAAATATTTCTTGATGAGCAAGGTGAATCAGTTGATCCTACCATCTACCGAGGAATTATTGGATCACTTCTCTATCTCACAGCCAGCAGACCTGACATTTCGTACTCAGTCGGAGTGTGTGCCAGATTTCAAGCCAATCCGAAAAGGTCACACATGGAAGCTGCAAAGAGGATAGTAAAATATCTGAAAGGGACTGAATCTCTTGGAATATGGTATCCCAGAAATGATGAGCTCACACTCATTGGATATTCAGATTCAGATTTTGCTGGATGCCGTATTGACCGAAAGAGTACCAGTGGTACGTGTCAGTTTTTAGGACACAAGCTAATCAGTTGGTTTAGCAAGAAGCAGCACTCAGTTGCTACATCTACCACTGAAGCTGAGTATGTTGCCGCTGCCAGTTGCTGTGCTCAAGTTATCTGGATCAAGCAACAACTGGAGGATTATGAGGTGGACACTGGCTGTGTTCCCATCTATTGCGACAACAACAGTGCTATGTGCATCACGAAGAATCCGGTTCATCATTCCAGAACCAAGCACATAGACATTCGACATCACTTCATACGTGATCATGTCGAGAAGAAGGATGTCAGCGTGGACTACATCAGAACTGAAGATCAACTGGCTGACATCTTCACTAAACCCCTTCCAGAAGCACGATTCAAGGAGTTATGCATCAAACTCGGTCTTTTGGAGATTGATGTGAGCCCAAGTGTTGAGGAAGAATGAGTCCCAGCTCTCATTCTGTTCTTGATCTTCTGAAGGACGCTGATTACGACTAAGTCCAAGCTCTTAGTTGTTTTTATTTAAGTGGTATCTCAAGATCACTGATGGCTCCTACTGGCGGAACTTATCTCTCAAATGTCTAAAGGAATGAGTCCCAGCTCTCATTTCATTTTGCCAGCACAAACCATCAGTTGAAGCGAAATTGGGTCCCAGCTCCCAATTTCAAGCGATGATGAGGAGTGGATTTCTTGAAGAGAAGATTATGCGGAGTGAATTGAGTCCAAGCTCTCAATTCTTTCTATCTTTCAAGTTGTCAGCAGACAACTGGCGAATTTCCTACGACTGATGAAATTGAGTCCCAGCTCTCAATTTATCCAAGTACTCGGGAGCCAGTCGTAAGTACCAGTTGTCAACTGGTAAGGAGGCCATGCTGACAGGGGGAAGTGTTCAACTGGTATATGCTACTGATGACCAGTTATGCCAGCTGTCGCAGAAAAGGCGGGATTGTTCAAATCCGACTAGCGTGTACATCTCTCAGAATTTGATGCGGCATTTAATGCCACATTTAATGTGCACAGTGTCTGCGCAGTCCGACGCTTGGTTGACACCAATCGCTGCGTGCCACGTCAGCTCCACGTCGTGGCGCCCGTCAGCACGACCGCGCACGTCACCACAGGGAACCGGGCCTGCTGATGACCGTCGATCCTCGCGTGCTGAGCGTTGATCCTGGACGTCTGATCCTGCATGGCCCGAGTACAAATACCCGATCACTTCCTTCGGGTTAACCTTTATGTTTCCCTACTTTCAGAACCCTAATATCTTTCAAAATTCTCTCATCTTCCCTTGAGATTTTCTGAAACTTGAAATTTTTCTGAAGTCATGCATCATCCTCTCGACCTACAGCTGATAACCCTCCATCTACATCTACATCATCCTCGTCTGGTTCACAAGACCTACCAGTAGCTGAAGCTCATATGCCTACGTATACTGGCATAGTGAAGATCGAAGATATCGATTACACCTATCCGTTCGCCCGATTGGTTCAGTTGAACAGGCCGGCGACCAGGCGACAGCTCTCTAACGCACAGATAAGGACTGCTCAAGTCCAAAAAGAGAAAATTTTGAATGAGAAATTGGCCCTGAAAAATTTCGGGGAGGAGCTGATGGAGATGATTGATCGAGAACAGCTCCGACAGTACCTCACGGCGACGCCCACGACCTTCCACCCTCATATGGTTGCGGAGTTCTATGCTAGGGCGGTCATTGCTGACGACAGGAAGTCATTCACCACTTCAGTTTTCGGCCACCTGATCACCGTCACCGCGGAATACCTCGCCAATCTCTTCGGACTGAGGAATGAAGGAGAGGAAGTGGCCACGTATCATCAGGATGATACGGTGGAATTCCGGAGGAGGTGGGCGCAATAGAAGAAGCCAGAAGTCACCGTCTTCCGGACTGGAATGAGGAAGTCAGAAATGGAAGAGTACTGGCAAATGGTATGCGACATTGTAGTGCGCATGCTACAATGTGAAGTCGGCTCCTACGCCGAGCTTAGCTTGCGCAAGTTTTCGGTGATGTGTGCCCTAGTTGATGGAGTTCAGGGCAACTGGGCCGCATTTTTCTTCGACCGGTTGCTGGAAAATGTAGACAGAAACATCTCTGTTCCGACTGACGGCAGGTTTACTCACGCCGTATCCTTTGGGCTGAGGATCAGCCACATCCTGGAGATGGAATTGGGTGATGGCGTGGATCAGGGGGAACAGCTGGTTGGTTCCGATTTCATACCAGCTACGAAGGTGAAGCTGCCTCGCCCAGATTACAAGAAGCCACGCAGGCTGAAAGGGAAGTCAGCAGTGGACCCTGCTGAGGTCGTTTCTGAGGAGGACTCAGAAGACCTGGGGGAGCAAGTGCCAGCTGTGGCTCTCCCGCTGACAGCAGAGGCAAGGGCAGAATTGAAGAGGAAACTGGAGACGGAGTCTCTCTTCGACACTATGGAAAGCGCGGTGGCTGAGGCGACTGGTATCCACCCACGGGACGTACAACTTATACCAGTCACCAAGAAGCCATCCCGCAAGAAGCCTAAGACTTCCCAGCACCAGCAGCCACCATCAGCTGTTGCATATGACCCTGAGTCTGGGAAGATCTCCATCCCAGTCAAGAAGTCCATTCTGGGACTGACTGAGGAAGCGACGCTGGAGAGGATGACCCGTAAGCGAAAGAGGGTTCAGACCAGAGCTCAGAAGCTGGTGGAGCAAGCGAAGAAGGAGCAACAGGCCTCCCTTGTGAGGAAGAAGCAGGCACAGGCCAGACTGAAGGCCTTGGCCGACCAGCGTAAAAGAGAGGCTGAGCTGGCAGCCCGCGATGAAGCCTTTGCAAAGGTGCAGGCTGAGCATGAGGCCAGACGTCAGGCGCAACTGGCGGAGCAGGTGCACCAGGTGGCCAAAGGCAAATGGGAAGTTGCCCCAACTACAAGTGCAAGGCCACCAGCACCAGCTCCAGGCCAGATCTTATCAGACGAATCATTCACGCGCCTGATGGTCATGGGTGCTGATGAAGATGTACTATCCCTTGTGGATAAGTACCAGGAGGAGGAGGAGGTCGCTGAAGTCCCTCCACCCGCGCAAGGGGGTGGTGGAGGTGAAGAAGACCCACTGGCCGCGCAAGGGGGTGCCAGTGGAGGAGTTGAGGAGCGGGCGACCACCTCGGTAAAACTGGCGAGCTTCTCGGATGTCAGTTCTGAATCCGAGGATGCAGAGGAGCCAAGGGCTGAGGAGCCAGAGCAGGCGGCAGCTGAGGAGGTGATACATTACTCCATGGTGCAGAGGATGGAGCCAAGGGATCTGTTCCCAGACCTTGATGATAAGGCTCGTCGTCCTGCCAGTCGCCCCCGATCTACAGATGCCTCGACATCAACTTCCGGGCAACCAGCAGCATCCTTTACATCACCAGCTAGGCGTGCACGTACTGAAAGGCGACCTTACATGCTCTGCATCCAAGAGCATCAACTGGTTGATGAGGATACCTTCCAGTTGCGAGTGACAGGGGTGCATCGGTGGGAGCACCACGGGGAGATGGCATTCTATAATTCCAGGGTGCCTGAATTCTCTATCTACAACCTAATCCCGACCAGCGGCCTCCCCCACCAGTCGGTATACGCTTCGAGAATCTTTGACTGGTGCCTGCCCCTGCAGCCAGTGGAATACTACAATTCCACTCTCTATGAGTATGCTGAGAACATCACGGCGGAGGTGGAGAATGCCGTCAATGACGAAATGATATCCAGCTACCGAAGACTCTGGAGGGTGGATCCGGAACTATGTCTGGAGTTCCGGAGGTGGAGGATTTTTGATCGATGCCAGCGCCTGCTGACAGTGGAGAAGCGGGCGGTCCTCTATGCCAGGCTGGGTCTTGGCTACTGGAGAGCGGAGGAGGAGTGGGCTCATGCCTTCATGGGCACTGATCCTGATTGCCCCCAGCAACTGTCTACAAGGAGGATCAAGCGCCGCTTGCTGCAAATCGCTGAGTATAGGCAGCTGACTGGAAGCTCCGGCCTCCCGCCACTGAAAAAGGTCAAGTTACCTTTCCTCCAGTTTCGAGTCACCAGTCGGGGGTACCAGCTGACGTACGCGCTCCGTCGCCTCAAAGTGCTGGTTACCCTCCCGAGGATCCCTCCCTACCATGGTATCTTGTTCGACATGGCTGCCAGCGCTCTGCTGGTGGATCACTTAGTAGAGGAGGATCCCTCTCGTGGTTTGTGGCTGACCCTTGCCGTCCCCCCTGTTCCTATTGTCTCGGGCGATCTCGTCCCTGATTCTATGGACTGGCAAGTGGTGGAATTCACAGCCCCACCCATTTTTGAACAAGTCCAGCCAGCTCCAGCAGCAGTGCCTGTAGTGGAGCCAGCAGCTGATGTCCAAGTAGTGGAGCCAGCAGCTGATGTACCAGTAGAGGAGTCAGCAGCAACTGATGTACCAGCAGAGGAACCAGCAGCAGCTGCAGTGCCAGCGGAGGAGCCAGCCCCAATGGAAGAATCAGCTGTATTTGAACCAGCAGCGGCTCCTTCCGCAACTGATGTGCCCTCCTCTTCCATTGAAGTCTCAGCAATGCCAATCTCCGAGATCCATCCCCCTGCGCAGCTTCTTGCACTTATTGATGCCAGGATGGACCAGCGCTTCGCCAGCTTCCGCACTGAAATTGCTCAACAGATGGAGTCTGTCACCGCTGGAGTGTCCTCCTTTTTGGCGCGGATCCAAGAGGGGGAAAGTACGCGAGCACGTGCTGAGGCAGAGAGAGCTCGTCTTGCTGAAGAGGAGAGGAGAATTGCTGCTGAGGAAAGGGAGAAGAGCAGACAAGATATGGCAGCGCTCACTGAGATCCTGAGGTCGCTCACAAGCAGAACTCAATCACCAGGATCATCTTCTCAGCCATAATCTTGTTTCTTCATTTTGTTGTAAGTATTTGTATCTCTAGACTAGTCAGTTTTCTATCCTGTACTTGTAACTGCAACATATTAAATGGATTGATTACTGACAAGTTGATGACAATTCCTCATTGTCCAACAAATTGTCTAAGTATTTACTTACCAGCTGAACTTACACTTCCAGTGTAATCAGCACCAGCACTCGTATCACACACTTTAAATCTCTTTGCTCTGATCTCAATTTTCATATTTTAAACGAGCAATATCTCTCCTGGTTTGAGGGGGAAGATTTTTAGTTAGAGCTGATGTGAGGAAGTATTTTCATGGGTTTAGATCTGATAGGTTTATTTTGTAAAACCCTGAAATACTTTGTAACTTTCCTCATCAGCTGAGTGCTCGCTGGTTAGGCTTTGATCGCACCAAAAAGGGGGAAATTGTTGGGAAATTTGGCTAAGTTTCCTTTCCCCAGTAGCTACTTGTTTAGATTCTAGTTTTAGTGTTTTGGTGGATCAAATCCTAAGTCCTACCAGCGTCAGTTTGTCTCTAGAATAGCTCTAGTCTCAAATGTAAAGTCCTGTTTAGGTCTTTTGAGTTGTAAGTCGCAGCTGATCAAAGACTCATGCTGGCACTGTTCACCAGCATGAGAAGTGCTTACCACTGGCTACTGTTCACCAGTTGGGAAAGTCTCATCCGAAGGCGGCTGACAAAGTCTCGTGCTGACACTGTTCATCAGCATGAGAAAGAGCTAATGACTGACTACTGTTCACCAGTTGGGAAGGATTTCACCAGCAGGCGGCTGACAAATCCTACCAGCAGAATACGTGTTCTCACTGACACTATTCACCAGCGGTGAAGCCACCAGTCATGGGAGATTCCAAGAAAAGGTTAACATCAGACATATTGGTAGACTTAGATTGTGCCAGCGCAAAGTCACCAGCAGAGACTGCCAGCACAAGATCACCAGAATGATCTACCAGTCGGATGTTACCAGCAGAATTCCAGATTCTCTCTCCCAGAGTCTTAGAGACAAAAAGAAGATTCGTCTGAGGAATAAACTGACAAAGTATGACTTTAAGGGAGGATACCTTAAAGTCTATCAGTTCAAGACACCAGTTCCGATTCCTCGTACTGACGAATAGTGCCGTTCTGACATAAAGAGATCAATGTCAGATAAAGTGGACAAAAGCATGGCGCTTTCCGGAAATTCCTACCTGCCGCCGTCTGAAGGACATGCGAGGACAGAGACCTTTTCCGAATGTGTCCAAACGGCTAGAAGATTTGAATCGGATCCCTCGGCTATAAATACCTGGGATCCATCAACATTCAATACTCTTCTCTCTCGCTCAACTACCGAAAGTCAGAAACTTTATTGCAAGCAAGCAGAACACTTTCGAGGCCTTTCTAAAGGCTATCCGTGTGTTGATTTATCAAACACGAGACTTCAAGCTTCCAGCTTGTAAGTTACTGATCTCTTTGGTGTTCTTTCTCTTCTGAGGAAGTTCACAGCAGCTCTTGTGCCAGCCAGCACTTGAGTTATTACGGGCTTTTGCCGTATTGAGAAGATTCGTTCTTGGGAGAACTAAACACCCAGTGAAGCTGTGGAGGTTGAAGTGACGTGCTCGCACTCCACCAGCTGATCAGAGTTGAAGAAGGAAACAAGACCGGGAGCGGTTGATCTAGCGAAGTGGTGGACAAGGGTCGCACCAGCTAGAGATAGATCGTAGGCAACTTGTACCTGATTACTCTATAGTGAATTTCCAGTGCTACGACTGGAGAGTGGACGTAGATCAGTTGATCGAACCACTATAAATCCTTTGTCTTTTATCAGCTTTCTGCATTTCATACTGATTTAAAACCCAGCACCCCAGTGCTGGTGTATATCTGAAAACTGATATAACTGTGTAAACAAGGCTAAAAATATTCTAAGTCTTGAGCTACCAGCTGACGAGTCAGTCGCCAGTCAGCTGAGTACGAAGAGTGCAAGTTGACTTACCAGCTGACAAGGTCCCAGTCAGCTGAGTAACCAGCAGAGTGCAAGAAACGATTAACCACATTTTCCGCTGCCAAGTTATACCCTGATAATCCGGGACCAACATTAATCATCACCTCTCGGTCCTTAAATTAATCTAGAATTATGAAATAAACACAGGAATCATGAACCCAATTAATTAATCCTAACATGCATCCATAATAATATTCAAACCCTAGAACCCGCTAGGGTTTCTAGCCACTCATCACAGATAGAAATCCAAAAGAAAACATATTAAATTGCATAAACATAAAGAACTTACTAGAAAATAAAAGGGTTTCTTATTTAATTAATCCTAACATGCATCCATAATAATATTCAAATCCTAGAACCCGCTAGGGTTTCTAGCCACTCATCGCAGATAGAAATCCAAAAGAAAACATATTAAATTGCATAAACATAAAGAACTTACTAGAAAATAAAAGGGTTTCTTGTTTCCCAAGTCCCCAAACTCCAAAAACTAAATTACAGAATGAAAATATGAAAAGAGAACTGAAAAATATGAATAGGGATGTCTAATAATCGAATTTAAGGAGGTATTTATAGAGGGGAAGGTGTATCCTATCAAATCTAGGGCTATAGATATGATATATCTCGAATTTGACAGGATTTCTGCGCCGGACTTGCGTCGATCGACGCCAATCAGGCGTTGATCGACGGCGCTTTTTTTCTCCGGCGTCCTCTTGCGCGGTCTCACGGTTTTGGCCATAACTTCTTCTCCCGAACTCCGATTGACCCGATTCAAGTTGCGTTGGAAAGATAACTTGAAGCTCTATCTATTGCCATGCGCGAATAGCACGAATTCCTTGTGTGGAGAAATCCTTCACTGCTACTCTTGCACGTCACTGCTTTCGGAACGGTTTTCCAGTGATTTTGGCCTAAAAACTATGAAAACACACCATAACCCGCATAACACCACCAAATATCGACTCATTCACATAATATATGTATAAACTCAATAAAACTACATAAAATAGTAGAAAATAATATGGATAAGTGAGTAAAATAATGATTTTATCAGTATGAGACCCTGACTCATTTTTTCCTAAAGAATGTCTTCAGAAAATGGAAGATCCACATGACTCTCTTTCTAATTAAGGGTGCTGAAGACATTCTATTGGTGCAGATCAATGTAGACGATATCATTTTCGGATTGAAGAATATTGACCTTTGCGAGAAATTTGCCTAATTGATGTAAAGCAAATTTCAGATGAGCATGATGGGCAAGATGTCATACTTCTTAAGACTTCAAGTGCAGCAAACTCAAGAGGGTTTCTTTATCAACCAGAAGAACCATACAAAAGATCTTATTAGCAAATTCTACCCCAAAAAAATAGAATTGCTGAGGATTCTAATGAGCCCCCCCCCCCCCCACAGCCCAACTAATGCTAGACGAAGAAGGGGAACAACTGAATCCAAACAGGTACAGAGGAATCATATGATCTTTACTCTATTTGATAGCCAACATGCCTGACATCTCATATGCCATCGGAGTGTGTGTCAGATTTCAAGCAAATTCGAAGAAGTCACACATGGAGGCTCCCAAAAGGATTATCAGATACCTCTAGTGTAACCAGTCCTTAGGAATTTGGTATCCCAAGTTCGACGAGATCAATCTCATTGGATATTCAGATTTAGACTTCAGAGGATGTTGGCGTAGGGATTTATCAATCATAAAATCCAAATGAACCGGATCGATTTATGATTATTGCTCATAACACCAATTCACAAAAACCTAGCATGCTCCTATGAATTTAATTCGTGGATAATAGAGTTTAGCTGAACTCCGTAGATTCTGTACCGATCTTTCGCGTTTGAATTCCAAAACTTGAATCAACCACGCGATATTAATAAAATCTGCGGAAACAGAAATTAGATAGATTCAAACTTCAAGATTTAATTAAACAGAAGAGAAAGAAAGAAAATTTGTTCTCCAGATTAGATCTTCAGGGCTGTGTCCCAATGCTGTTCAGATCTGCTACTGGTGAGGATTCCACATATCTGTAGTTGTAGGCCAGAGTCGAGATTCGTTCTCCTCCCTCTACAGTGTGCGCCGCCCAGCTCTCTCTCCCCCTAGGGTTTTGACTGATTTGAATTATGATCAAGGTAGCTGGGGTTTCAGAGAGAGAGGGGTCTATTTATAGACCTAGGGTTTTATCCCTAATGGGCTACTGGGCTCCATTCAACATATTTAATTGGGTCAGTCCTGGGTCCTAATGCAAATAATAAAGTGGGCCTATAAATTAATTAATTCCCATGTCCACAACCCAGGACATAATTAATTAATTAATATTAATTATTTTCACCACATAATTAATACTAACCTACCCCTTTATTACCACGTTATGAGAACGGGCTAAATTAATTAAGAATCCTCATATTTAAGGTTACCGGACATTCATTAATTAATTGGAGCTTCTGACAAGCTCTATCTACAATTAATTAATATCTTATTATTCCTGAGTAGTACCACTCAATCCTTATCACTCGTGCCTGAACTTAATCAGCCTGCAGGACTTTGGCATGATAAATGTCATTGAGCTCCTCAGGGAATGTCCCCATACTATTACTCGGATATGGTTACCTAAACCCAGTCTTAGGCAGTACTACACGAACTGCTATTATCCAAGATGTGGATATACGAGCACGTTACTTAGGCTCTCCACCATGGCAAGTCAAAGCAACAGTCAAACCGTGCAAACCCCTGAACCTTCGTTAGAGTTTGGACTCAATCAAGAACTAGATCTTGTATTCGCTGATGTCAGACAGTCGAATACATCTCACTGCAGTCCATCAATACGCCACCCTTGCGTACCGGCATGTCAAGTAACCAAGACAGACTACTTATTCCGACAATGTCGCAGCCATCTGATACGTTCGTAAAATGACCCATATTTCGATGTGTGCGCATGCTTGTTTGTGGCTATTGTACTCCTGTATCATATGTTTTTGTCGTATTTTGGTTGTGTTTTTGTGTTTTTGTGTTTTGAATGTTGTAGGATAGGTTTTGGGCATAAACGAGCATTTTTGGTGGAGTTTTGGAGGAAAATCGCACAAGTTTGGAGTTTGGAGGCGTCGACCGGCCGAGCGGAGTAGGACCGGCCAAGCCAAGCTGGATAGAGAGCTCGACCAGCTGAGCCAAGCCAACAGAGAGTTGGATCGGTCGAGCCAAATCCGACCGGCCGAGCCAGAACATGATTTTCAGCATTTGGCAGTTTTCAGCATTTGGCAGTTTCCAGCTTTGACCGGGCGAGCCATACTTCGACCGGGCGATCCGAGCCCCTGTTTGCTCATTATAAAAGGGGGAAAAATGGTTATTTTCAGGAGGAATTCATAACTTTTCATAACATTAAATAACCACCTCTAAATTCTCTCTACGATTCCATTTCCATCTCTTCCAAAACCTATCAAGGAGCTAAATCATCAATCCTTGGAGGAGAATTGAAGATCCGAGGGGGTAGATCAAGACATACAAATCCAATTGGGGAAGATTCCAATCTCTACTTGTCAATTGTAATGGATGTATTTGATTTCAACTTTGTATTGTTAATATTGAGAGGTATGATGTTCTAATTCAATTTGGATGTTGATTTGAATAAGGATGCATAAAGATTAGGTTTGATAATTGTTTGTTTACTTTCCTTTGAGAGCTTGAATTGCACTAGAACTTGTTCCTTACCTCTTAGGTGTAGGTAATAGCCAACTTAGGAGGTAGTTGACGTGAACGCTGCAGCCAACACGCGGGCGGAATCGTTGTGAATAGTGTAGATTCATACGATTTTAGTTCCAATCCATGTGCGGTGCTAGGTCGTAGGGCAATAATTGACGATCTATTTGGAGTGGTCTAGGGCTTAATAACGTGACTGTTTGCAAGTCTTAGTATCATCAACCGTTAGCTCGCCGTGACAAGGGGTTAACGAGTGTAGGGTCGATTACTCAATCTCCTAGGGATTAAAATGTGTTTACAACAATGATTAACCTAATTGGATTGCATCCACGTTCATTTCAACATCCTATCTTCCTAATTTGAGTATTTGCTTGTCTTGGTTTACCGAATTGTGGAAAGAATTGATTGAAAGTTGATTGTAGTTTAATTGATTGTTTGTGATATGAAGTTAGCATAGATTGAAATTGATTGCCTAGTTGATAGAATCTACTCAACGATTATATTTTGCCTAGCTATAGGACTTTGCTATAGTATCTCGGTATTCTAGCGGGCGAAGGGAAGGACCTGGATTTGACAAATTTTATTCTTGTGTAGCTAGGAGTTTAATTTGATTGAACTTTTAGCCGCATCACCATCCGGACAGACGTATCCTCACACGCTGTCTCGGTTGTGATCAGGTTTATGTCTCACTAGGTCAAGTGATCATACTGTCTTCCGTGATCTACTATATGCCGTATGATCGTCCCTATCAGTGAGACAAGAGGATACAATTGTTACATACATGTAAGTTTGTTTGACAGATAGGAGAAATAAACCGTTGTATACTCATTGTAATAAATGCTTTCAGTATACAAAACCCATCAATCTCCCACTTATACTCAAAGCATAACTAAGCTATTACAGAGTATACAGTGCGTCTGTCTAGCCTGCTATCTTTTTAACCACTGTCAGTGATCGGCATCCACCTCAGACCCAGCTCACGAATATGTCTTTCGTAAACTTTCTGCGGCAAGCTCTTTGTAAATGGATCAGTGATCGATGCAAAATCTGCACACAGATTATAGCACAGGGCAAATAAATTTATAGATAACCCGAAGGTATGTCGAATCCATAGAGATAGTGCAACGAAAGTAATTCATACACTGAATGTAGTTTTTCAATCTTTTGTTTGGACAAAAGCAAATTTGAGAGTTTTTTGGGTTTTATGAAACCAACTTTTAAAGAAATTCAAATAAAGAAAGCATAGATCCTAAAGAAGTCTACCAATCTGATCAACATGCAAGAAACAAATAATTCAAACCCATAAAATATACTTTTGGTGGAAAATCTGGTAAAGTGGAATCAACTCCTTGGTCGGGCAGTCAAAACCTAGATTATTAACTAGTGATTATCTCCTCTAGGTCTCATAAACACAAGTTAATCAATCTCAATAAAAATCAGATTAATCCTACAATTGAATTCTTCTTGGTCGGACTTAAAATCAATGTATTAAACTCTCACTTCCTATTATCAATTTTCACCTCTCGGTCCTTCAATTAATAACAAAAACCTATTCCAATTTTCATCTCTGGATCCTTCAATCGAAAAATAGATTTGAAATAAAACCAAAGAGTTTAA
>JAPKLW010001090.1:40366-115988 GCA_026898455.1 Plectranthus barbatus
CTAGCCTAGCATATTAAAGATAAAGATTGAAACAAAAAGTAAAGATTGCATTAAAATAAAGGTGCAGAAAAATAAAGGTACAATAAAATAAAGGTTTTGATTCCAGCCCTAAAAACTAAAGAAAACTAAACTATGAACTGAGATTTAAAGTTGGACTGGAATGATTAATAATGAACTAGACATGAGTTTATATAGGAGTAGGGTAAAACTCTTGAATGGTAGGAATTGATGAAATTGGGCATTTCCTTCTTGAGTTGATGGTATTTGATATTTTCCTTCTTTGCTCAAAACTTCAAAAGGAATGATTTTCTTGGTTGAAACTTCCCTTTTAGGGTCTTCATTGCTTCCAAATTGATGTGTAACTTGAATCCCAAGCAATTCTCGCCCAAAATATGTGAAAATCTCGCAGAATCTCGCCAAAACAGTCCATCTCGGTCGAGATGAACCTTGCCTCGGTCGAAACAGAGACCATTTCTGCCACTTTCGACCCTACTGCGCAGTCTCACGGTTTTAGTCATAACATTTTATCCTGAACTCCGATTGACCCGATTCTAGTTGAATTGGAAAGCTAATTCAAAGATATTTCAAATGCTATGCTCCATTAGCTCAGATTCCTTCTGTGAAAGAAGTAGTGACTGTTTCTTTGAACATCTGCTGCTTTCAGTACGGGTTTCCTTTGGATTTGGCCTAAAACCTGCAAAATCTTACCAAGACAAGCATAATACCCTCTAATATATACTCATGCTCAATTTATTCATGAAAACAAACTAAAATTCATAAAAGAAATAAGAAAACAATGCAATAAGTGAGTAGAAATATGAGCTTATCAAACCCCCCAAACTTGAATATTAGATTGTCCTCAATCGAAGAAAAGAAGAAAAGAATTCTCAAGCAGTTGAAAGTGCAATGCCTCACAAGATTCATCACAATCAAGGTTTATCATTCCACATCACACAAGCAATTGAAAGAGATAAGATATTCATCAACTTCGGAAGACTCACAAGAAAGTGTATCGCTCATCACTCAAGTGTTTGGATTTGAAATGAAAGCACTCACAACATGTATGAAGAAATTTCTACCATAGGCTTGCTAGAGTTCTAAAATCTCCACTGCTTATTTGTGCTCACTAATCAAGAATCAAAAAGGACTTTTGACAGGGTTGTAATGAAGGCTTTTTGTGAAAGGTAGGAAAATATGGCCAAGTGACTCAAAATCAACTAAGTGCGTCCATCTCATCAATCTTAATTCACCTTCTTAAGACATCTACCATTCTCCTTTTATTATACAATACCAATCAAGACTCTTCTTCTTTTTTTTTTCTTTTCAAGCTCTTTTTTTTTCGTAACCAACTAAAGATTTCTTATCCTCTTATAATTCTTTGTTTCACCTCAACTTATAGACAAGAAGGAATCCAAAATTTCACTCATAGACAAGTACAGAAAACAAGGACTCAAAGGCTACCTCTTGAACAATAATCATCAATCTACCTTTTATTTTGCCCAACTCTTATAGACAAGAAACAAATTACCTGTTTATAGCACTTCTCATAGACAAGATTGACTACAATGCTTCTCTTTAACTCATAGACAAGAAAGAAAAGTAACCGGCTCAAATGGGCTTAACTAAGGATAAATCATTATAAGGGACAGTGTTTAGGAAGATATGGCTTACAAAAATGGCCTAAGATCATTTTCTTTCATTGTGCACACTATGCAGTCTCAAAACAGAACAAAACCAAGTTCTAGAGAAATGAAAACATACATGCGAATCTCTCATGAACAAATAAAGGCTCAAATCTCACTTGGGTTCAAAAATTCTTCCTCGGTCAATTTCAATCCACTCAAACATCATGCAAGTGTAAGTTTCAATTAGACCCTATCATGCGGTATTCTACATTCATGGGCAAATCAACCACAATTGAAATCAAATCAACTTATCAAAGATTAATTCCAAACATTACATATATTGAAGGAGAGTTCAATTACTTAAAGATTTTCCTCACAAATTACAAAAAAAGATTTCAAATTCATAAAAATTACCTAGGCAAAAATTTAATTGACAAAAAGCAAATAAATAAAAGGATAGAAAATAGTTTCAAATCCCTGAATCTTCCTCCCCCCAAACTTATTCGAAAATCAGAGAGAATAAGTTTGAAAATCAGATTCAGGGCTCGAAACAGTACCTCGAATGTTGGCCTCAGACACCAACTTTTTATCCGCCTTCTTCAGACCTCGAACAACGTAGAATTTTGGCTGTTAGCACTCCGCGTCGACCGTGGCAAGCTCTGCCTCGGACAAAACAGACCTCAAAATTTTATTTTTTTTTGTTTTTAAATTTCGAAAATCAAAAATAAAAAGGGAAAGTAATAACAAACAAAAATAAAAATTGAAAAGGAAAGTGATAAAATAATGGGTTACCTCCCATCCAGTGCCTTAGTTATTGTCGTGGCTCGACACTACCTGTGAAATAACTAAATAAATAAAAACCCAATCCAGAAGATATCAAACAAAACAGTAACAAATACAATCTGACTATCCCCTGCAACGGCGCCAATTTGATCGATGCAAAATCTACACACAGATTATAGCACAGGGCAAATAAATTTATAGATAACCCGAAGGTATGTCGAATCCATAGAGATAGTGCAACGAAAGTAATTCATATACTGAATGTAGTTTTTCAATCTTTTGTTTGGGCAAAAGCAAATTTGAGAGTTTTTTGGGTTTTATGAAACCAACTTTTAAAGAAATTCAAATAAAGAAAGCATAGATCCTAAGGAAATCTACCAATCTGATCAACGTGCAAGAAACAAATAATTCAAACCCATAAAATATACTTTTGGTGGAAAATCTGGTAAAGTGGAATCAACTCCTTGGTCGGGCAGTCAAAACCTAGATTATTAACTAGTGATTATCTCCTCTCGGTCTCAAAAACACAAGTTAATCAATCTCAATAAAAATCAGATTAATGCTACAATTGAATTCTTCTTGGTCGGACAGAAAATCAAATGTATTAAACTCTCACTTCCTATTATCAATTTTCACCTCTCGGTCCTTCAATTAATAACAAAAACCTATTCCAATTTTCATCTCTCGATCCTTCAATCGAAAAATAGATTTGAAATAAAACCAAAGAGTTTAAACCAATAAAAGGGTTTGAAGAATTCAAATCAAAACATGTATCACAAATGGAGAAACCCTAGAATCTGATAAAGAATCTAGCCTAGCATATTAAAGATAAAGATTGAAACAAAAAGTAAAGATTCCATTAAAATAAAGGTGCAGAAAAATAAAGGTACAATAAAATAAAGGTTTTGATTCCAGCCCTAAAAACTAAAGAAAACTAAACTATGAACTGAGATTTAAAGTTGGACTGGAATGATTAATAATGAACTAGACATGAGTTTATATAGGAGTAGGGTAAAACTCTTGAATGGTAGGAATTGATGAAATTGGGCATTTCCTTCTTGAGTTGATGGTATTTGATATTTTCCTTCTTTGCTCAAAACTTCAAAATGAATGATTTTCTTGGTTGAAACTTCCCTTTTGGGGTCTTCATTGCTTCCAAATTGATGTGTAACTTGAATCCCAAGCAATTCTCGCCCAAAATATGTGAAAATCTCGCAGAATCTCGCCAAAACAGTCCATCTCGGTCGAGATGAACCTTGCCTCGGTCGAAATAGAGACCATTTCTGCCACTTTCGACCCTACTGCGCAGTCTCACGGTTTCAATCATAACTTTTTTTCTCGAACTCCGATTGACCCGATTCTAGTTGAATTGGAAAGCTAATTCAAAGATCTTTCAAATTCTATGCTCCATTAGCTCAGATTCCTTCTGTGGAAGATGTAGTGACTGTTTCTTTGAACATATGCTGTTTCGGTACGGGTTTCCTTTGGATTTGGCCTAAAACCTGCAAAATATTACCAAGACAAGCATAATACCCTCTAATATATACTCATGCTCAATTTATTCATGAAAACAAACTAAAATGCATAAAAGAAATAAGAAAACAATGCAATAAGAGAGTAGAAATATGAGCTTATCAATCAGCAAGGTTGTCCTTAGTGTCAATCTTCTTGATCAGCACATCGCCGCTCGATACGATCTCTCATATGTTATGGTACTTTCCCTCTATGTGTTTGCTTGCCCTGTGAGACCGCAATTCCTTTGAGTTCGCCACTGCACCAGAGTTATCACAATAAATTGTGATGCTCTTCGGCAAACTCGGAATCACGCCCAACTCCAAAAGGTAGGTCCTGAGCCATACCCCCTCTTTCGAGGCTTCAGAGGTGGCGACATATTCCACCTCCATGGTGGAGTCAGCAATGCATTTCTGGTTTGAGCTCCTCCAAGATACAGCTCCACCTCCCAAGGTAAACACATATCCCGAGGTCGATTTCTTCTCACCCTGGTCCCCTTGGAAATCCGAGTCTGTATAACCCACAGGGCACAAATACTCACTTTGATAAACTAGGCAGTAATTCCTAGTTCTCTTCAAATACTTGAGGATGTGCTTTACCGCAGTCCAATGCGCCTGTCCAGGGTTAGACTGATATCTTGCTACCATGCCAACGACATAACAGATATCTGGCCTGGTACACAGCATCGCATACATGAGGCTACCCACCGCTGAAGCGTATGGTACAAGATTTATCTCATTTTTCTCCCGCTGTGTCTCAGGACACTGTCCACTAGAAAGACGAACGCCATGTCTGAAAGGTAGCAAGCCTTTCTTGGCGAGTTGCATGCTGAACCGGGCTATCACAGTATCCACATAGGATGCTTGGGATAAGCTCAACATCCTTCTCTTATGATCTCGTAAGACCTTAATCCCAAGGATGTAGCCAACTTCTCTCAAATCCTTCATTTGGAACTGTTCGGATAACCAACACTTGATTTACGACATCACTCCCTCGTTGTTTCCAAATAGGAGTATGTCATCAACGTATAATGCAAGGAAAACCACGCTCCCACTGACACAAAGTCGGTAAACATACCTTTTGTTTTCCAACTGTGCAAATCCATATGATTTAATCACATCGTTGAAACGTAAGTTCCACGACCTCGAAGCTTGCTCAAGTCCGTGCAAGGACTTCTTAAGCTTCCAGACAAGATGTTCTTTGCCTTTGCACACATAGCACTCAGGTTGCTGCATATAGATGTCCCTACCTTCTTCAAGGTTACCGTTTAGAAAAGCGGTTTTGAGATCCATCTGCCAAATCTCGAGGTCCATATGCGAAGCTATGGCAAGAAAAATCCGGATGGATTAGAGCATGGCTACGGGTGAAAAGGTTTCGTCATAAGCAATGCCTTCTCTTTCTCTTGTATGGCCCTAAAGCCATCCGGCAAATTAGTTTTCTGGCACACATCCATAGCAGTTATGGATTCAATTTCGGAATCCATGGCGACACACCATTTATCAACATCCTTGTCCTGCACTGCCTCTTCGTAAGTCGGTGGGTCAGAGTCCTCATGTCCACCTTCTGGGCTCAAGTCTGAAGACTCACCCACGAACATGTACCTTTTCGGCTGGAAAATAACTCTCCCTCTACGACGAGGCATCGGTGCCGTGTCAGTAGTAGGTGCAGTAACTTGTGGTTCTACACCTTGCACAGAAGAACGTGTCTATGGTGCTGAACCTCTCACAGGTTCACCCACGTCTACACGTTCCCCTTCCCTTGGAATCACATTCTCGTTTTCAATTTCTTGAAGAACGATATCACTCCTTGACTTGTGATTACTCACATACTCGTCCTCCAAGAATCTAGCGTTGGTGCTAACAATGACTCTCCAACTCTCAAGACAGTAAAAGTAACCACCTTTCGTTTGCCTGGGATACCCTATAAACAACATTACTTTTGACCTGCTTTCTAATTTATCAGGTTCCTTCGACAGTACGTGTACCGGACAGCCCCATACTCTAAACTTGCACAAACTTGGTTTGCGACCAAGAAGAGCTCAGAAGGTGTCTTAGGAACTGATTTAGAAGGCACCACATTTAACACGTAAGTGGCTGTTTCCAATGCGTAGCCCCAAAATAAAATTGGTTAGTTTGCATAACTCATCATTGATCTTACCATCTCTAGAAGAGTCCTATTTCTTCTTTCAGCTACACCATTTTGCTGGGGAGTACCCAGTGCAGTCCACTGGGATTTAATCCCGTTATCTGATAAATACTGCAAGAACTCGTTACCGAGGTATTCGCCACTGCGGCCAAATTGCAGTGACTTGATAGTTTTTTGACCATCTTTTCTACCTCAGCCTTGAACTCTTTGAATTTCTCAAAACATTCAGACTTGTAGTGAAGCAGGTAAACATATCCGTACCTTGAATAATCGTCAACGAAAGTGACGAAGTACTCGTACCCACCATGAGCCTGCATGGACATCGGTCCACATAAGTCAGAATGGATCAATTCCAACACTTCCTCTGCTCGAGACTGACTAGCCTTAAAAGACCTAGTTGACATCTTGCCCACGATGCAGGATTCACAGACTTGATAAGGTACAGCCCGGACTAAGTCCAATGTACCGTCATCTGCAAGTCGCTGAATCCGCTTCAAGCTGATGTGACTGAGTCTCAAGTGCCAGAGATATGTAAGATCCTCATCAGAAGAAGTAAGTTTTCTCTTTCTAGGATTATTGATAAGCTCATTATTTCACTCACTTATCTATATTATTTTTATATTATTTTATGTAGTTTTATTGAGTTTATATATATATTTTATGCATGATGTCAATATTAGGTGGTTTTAGGTGTGTTTTGATGTTTATGCAGGTTTTTTAGGCCTAAACTCACAAGAAAACCGTTCCGAAAGCAGTGATGTGTAAGAATAGCAGTGAAGAGTTTTTCCACAAGAAAAATTCGGGCTATTGGCGCATGGCAATGGATGATGCATTGAGTTAGCTCTCCAACGCAACTGGAATCGGGTCAATCGGAGTTCGGATGAGGAAGTTATGGCCAAAACCGTGAGACCGCGCAGGAAGGGCTGAGTCAATATTTCCACGTCGATCGACGGGGATGCTGCGTCGATCGACGCGGACCTCCTGGCGTGGGAAATTGGCTGAATTCGAGATTTTTCATATCTTTAGCCCTAGATTTGATATGATACACCTCCACCTCTATAAATAACCTTGTAAAATCGAGTTTTAAGCATGTTTCATTCCAGATTTCAGATTTTGAGAGATTTAAAGAGTTTTAGAGTTTATGTTTGAAGATAGAGTTTTGTGGGAAGACATTCCAACCCAAGTTTTTATGCAGTTCAGGTTTTATCTTTCTATGATGAATATTACTCTGAATATGTGTAACTAATCTCTTTCTCAGATTCTAGGGTTTCGAACTATCAATGTATACATGTTGTGATTAATTGAATTATTTTCCCTTTCCCTTCGTAGTTTGTGAGATCTGTGTTTATTCATAATCTTGAGTTTGTTGGCCACATCTTAGGATTATCTAGTTGATTACTTGAGACGTAACTGTGATAGTTTTCAATGGAAAGAGATTTTCACAATATAATCTGATTTCTTGTCGTAACTGAAGGAGATTGATTGTAGGAATAAATCTGTAGATCTTTGGAGTTAGTTAATTTATCTTGAGACCGAGCGGAGATAGGTAATTAATTAATCTACTTTATGAATTGTCAAACAAAGAAGTTCATAATATTTTTCTGATGTTTCACTACGAAGAGGAATTAAAATTGGGAATTAATCAATTCATTCATCCATGTCATACTTGATAGGTAGATATCCCTGGAATCTGTGCTTCTCTTATTTGAATTCAAAAGCCTTTTAATTTCCTGTTTAATTTTCATTAGCAAGTATTGCAATTTTCAAAACAACCAAAACTTTTTATCTGATTTTCCTAACCAGTATTTTCAAGAACGCCTGACTTAGTACTTAAGGATTTTTCGTTGTTTCATTCCCCTGGATCGATAACCTTAGGGTTTACAAATTTATTTGCCACTATTTCTATAATTAATCTGTAGAAATTACAGTGATCAATTATCAATTACGGATGAATTACATGCAGTACTTGCGGAAGACTTATGATTACAGTTAATAACATAGAGAGAATTATTCAGCATCCCACGACAGATAACACCGTTATTACCAATGATAGAAACACTACTATAAAAAATAACTGAATATCCATCAACATAAATGCTGGAAACTTAAATAAGGTTCCGCCGAAAATCTGGCACATATAAAACATCTCTCAAAGTTTAAACAGAATCATCAAAGTACAAGGTGAAATCTCCAATGGCAGCTGCACTCAATTGTGCCGCGTTCCCCATCGAGATGGTAAACTCGTCATTCTTCAACACCCTCCTCGGTGTGGACCCCTGCAAAATGTTACAAACATGATCAGTAGCTCCAGTATCCACTACCCACGAATGAGTAGAAACCGATGCTAAACATGTTTCCGTTACAAATACAAATGACGTACCTTGTCCCTTGCTTCCGCATGCGTTCTTACTTGAAGTGACACCAACCCTCTTCATCTCATTTGACCTCCTCTCACGTGTTTTGCGATCAATCATATTCTTGCACACAGTATGAACCACATCTTTCAATGTGCTCAAGTTGTGCTCAAGATCTGATAACTGAGAATCCCATGAAGGTACGAAGGACTGTCCTGCTAAGAGATCAGTAAGCAACTCTTTGAAAGAATACTCGCTTCTCTTAGCTACATCCTTCTTAAAGTCATAGAATGAAAGCGGTAAAGAGTTCACGATTATATCAATCTTAGCCCGATCACTGATACATCCACCTCCACATGTGAACCGATTCATGGTGTTATCCATCATCATCACATGCAATGTCACCGAACTACCATCAACCATTCTCTTATAGACAAGGTCTTTCACGAGATCACAACTGATAGTTCGTTCCACTTTGCCATACGTGGACACTAAGTCCATCCAGATCGTAACAGAGCTACAATAACCCATGTACTTGAGCTTCAGTTCTCTAGACAGGTTATCCGAGATTAACTTGTAGGTAAAATCTTCAGATGCCACCCATCTGTCATAGAACTCCTTCTCACGTCTAGAGACTTTATGGTAACGTGGGGCAAGTGGCATCATAGTAAGAACAAACATGTGTTGCTTAGTCAGGAGGATATACTCAATGCAGTATCTCCACTCAGGAAAGTTTGGACCAGTTAAAGGATTGAGAGCAAGAATATGATCAACAGTAGACATAGACATATCTGAAACAATAAAGAATCTTAAATAAGAACATACATGTAGAACTTCGAAAACAAATGCATTGAAAACCTTTTCATAAATCAAATACATATGTTTTCCACTAATTGCCCAAGAGTTCCCACAGCAGGCTACACTAGTAGACGTTTACGATGTCACCCTCAACAAGAACTGCGGGTTTTAAGCCCCAATTCTTTAATTTCACTACCATGTCAGGAACCTTTCGACACTAGAAATTAATAATTAGTGAGAACCTTAGACCAAGCCATCTCTCAAGGACAGGGAAGCAGCAACTGCATTATATCCTAAGATGCTTTTAAGCGATTAACCACAAATTTAACTCTGGCCAAAAGAGACAATTTAGCATGGCACGTAACCATACCGCACAACCCTTAAAGCTTTTGTTATCTATAATTTAAATCAATCCTATGATACTTATGAAAGAGATCTACGCAAGCTACACTCGAAGACGTTTACGCAAAACCCTCCCACTATTCACATGATTTAAATTGTTTGTCTATAAATCCCAACAATTGTACCCATGCACCTCCAAGAACTAGCAAGCTACACTCGTAGATGTTTATTAGAGCGAGAGATACACTTACAGCCTAGAACCGCTTTTTGGAGGTTTATTGATTTTAATTAAAAAATTTGCTTAGTATTTTTCTTTAAAAAAGGTTTCTTATATGCGCACATATAATTTCTTTGTCATTATATTTTCCAAATTCTTGCATGTAATTAAACAAGCCCAAAAATTCCCAAAATATAATCCAACAAGAAATTAATCACATAAGCATGCTTGGAAAAACTGTAAATAATAAAAGCAGTAAATCATGCTTTTCCTATTATCTACACATGCTTAATTGCGCACATAATAAATCACATAGCATACGAGGACAATTAAGGCAAATAAAAAACTCCTCGTGGCCCCACAAAACAGGAAAATAAAATCCTATCTATTACAATTTGAATTTTGAATTTATTTGGATAAGTCCAAATCTTTTCAAATCTTTCCAAATCTTCCAGGGCCTCCATCTTCATCCACCAAATCTTTTAGGATTTAGGGTTTTGTGATTTGATGATTGGCCCCAAACCCTAACCTAGGGTTTACACAAGATTGCACCGACCACCAAATCGTAAACCACCGCAACGGGACAGCAGTCGCCGACACAGCACCCCGGCGCCGCTGGCAGCCCGCGACGCGCCCCATTGCGCGCCGCTGCCGTGCGCCGCCCTCTGTCGGGTCCATCTTCGCTCTTTGTCCCGACCCATCCAATTACAGATTCATAAAAAAAAACAGAATCTATTCTATTACAATTTTTAATCAAATCTAAACTAACCACGTATTTTCTCATGATTTTACAAAATAGATTCAACCCTACACGGATAAACCACCGCAGGCTGAATCAAACGGGTTGCCACGAGGAACAAAAAACCATCCACGACTAAAATAAAATTCATACATGCATAAATGAATTTATTATGAACAACAGAGCCATAAATCAGAAACCTGGCTTTGATACCAATTGTAGGGATTTATCGTGAACCGAATCACAAAATCCAAATGAACCGGATCGATTCATGGTTATTGCTCATAACACCAATTCACAAAAACCTAGCATGCTTCTATGAATTTAATTCATGGATAATAGAGTTTACCTGAACTCCATAGATTCTGTACCGATCTTTCGCGTTTGAATTCCAAAACTTGAATCAACCACGCGATATTAATTAAATCTGGGGAAACAGAAATGAGATAGATTCTAATTTCAAGATTTAATTAAACAGAATAGAAAGAAAGAAAATATGTTATCTAGATTAGATGCTGTGTCCCAATGCTGTTCAGATCTGCTACTGGTGAGTATTCCACAGATCTGTAGTTGTAGGCCAGAGTCGAAATTCCTTCTCCTCCCTCTACAGTGTGCGCCGCCCAGCTCTCTCTCTCTCCCTAGGGTTTTGACTGATTTGAATTATGATCAAGGTAGCTGGGGTTTCAGAGAGAGAGAGGGGTCTATTTATAGACCTAGGGTTTTATCCCTAATGGGCTACTGGGCTCCATTCAGCATATTTAATTGGGCCAGTCTTGGGACCTAATGCAAATAATAAAGTGGGCCTATAAATTAATTAATTCCCATGTCCACAACCCAGGACACAATTAATTAATTAATATTAATTATTTTTTACCACAGAATTAATACTGACCTACCCCTATACTACCACGTTATGAGAACGGGCTGCGTTGATTGAGAATCCCCATATTTAAGGTTACCGGACATTCATTAATTAATCGGAGCTTCTGACAAGCTCTATCTACAATTAATTATTATCTTATTATTCTTGAGTAGTACCACTCAATCGTTATCACTCGTGTCTGAACTTAATCAGCCTGCAGGACTTTGGCACGATGAATGTCATTGAGCTCCTCAGGGAATGTCCCCATCCGATTACACGGATATGGTTACCTAAACCCAGTCTCAGGCAGTACTACACAAACTGTTGTTACCCAAGATGAGGATATACGAGCACGTTACTAAGGCTCTCTACCATGGTAAGATAAAGCAATAGTCAAACCGTGCGAACCCCTGGACCTTCGTTAGGGTTTGGACTCAATCAAGAACGAGATCTTGTATTCGCTGATGTCAGACAGTCAAATACATCTCACTGCGGTCCATCAATACGCTATCCTTGTGTACCAGCATGTCAAGTAACCAAGACAGACTACTTATTCCGACAATGCTGCAGCCATCCGGACAGACATATCCTCATACGCTGTCTCGGCTGTGATCAGGTTTATGTCTCACTAGGTCAAGTGATCATACTGTCTTCCGCGATCTACTACACGTTGTATGATCGTCCCTATCGGTGAGATTAGAGGATACCATTGTTACATACATGTAACTTTGAGGGTTGGATTGAGTTTATTGATTAAAAAGATTTGAGCTACAAATATGTCCAAGGATTCGATGCTGTTGGAATAAATAAACAAAGACCCAAAAATTATTAATTTAATTATGTGTAATGATATGGCTTAGTTTAATTTAGTCATTTTTCTGGGCCAATATGTTAGGCCTTATTTTATTAAGTAATTTCGAATTATTTAGCTTTAATTTTTCAAATTTACATTCCTTATTAGATTAGGTTTTGAGTTTGCCAAAATATAGGCCTTGTTATTGAACAATTAATTCAGTTTTCAGATTTAATAAAAATTGTGAGGTTTTCTCCTTTATTTTATGAAGGCTCAATTTTCAAAATTCTATATTATCCATAGGGTTTCAATCTCGACTATTCAATCCGACAGTTATATCCGTTGGTGGTGTCTTCAATTATATCATTCGTTGTTGGATCAATTCGCTTCTTAGGTCATAGGAGATTTACTCTGGACTACGTTACGTGAAGGTTTTCGAATCCAAAGGTATTGGATCTTCTTATATTATCAAGTTCAGTTTGCTTCTACGCCGTGTCTGAGTCGAGTCGTTCGAGTTCCTGGGCTGCAATATAAAACTTCCAGCGAGGATCGTATCATTTTGGTATTAATATCCAGGTCGTGTCCTTCCTTTTTCCTTGTTTTAATTTCGTTCGTGTTTGTGTAAAAAAATCGAGTCTTGCTTATTTAGGGTTCGTGTCTTTTGTTCTTGTTTCGTGTGTCTTAATTTTCTACAGTTTGATTCGTATATCCTCGTGTCTTTGAATTTCATATCCTTGTGTTTTTAGTGTCGAATGTTTTTGTCTGGGGTGTTAGGGTTTCAAATTGTTGAGTCCTTGTGAGTCAAGATTTGAATTATCTTTCTTACCATATTAGATTAATTCAAATCTTTCCTTATATATTTTTTCCGTATACATATCTTTCTTTGATTACCAAGTAAATTTGGTAATTTCCTTGGCCATATTATTTCCTTCTTGAATTACCAAACAATTAGGTAATGGGGTTAAAAATAATTCAAAAAATCCCTAATTTCTTGATTTCTACTAGTGCCTTTTTGTCTGTTTTGTCTATAAATCCTGTTTTTGTCGTAACTTTTGCATACAATGTCCATTTTTAGCTTAATTATGCTTTTCGGAAATGTCTCAACAAGCTCTACAAGACCCACTGCTTCTGAAGGAACACCCCAGTGAAGGAGGATCGTCCCCACAATCGATGTTGGATACCAAACGTACACATACATGGTTTAATTAAATTAAATCAAGGAGATCAAGGATTACCAATAGATCTATGCAGATCTGATGATCGATTCCACTGGAGATCTTCTAGCCTGTGTCCCGCGAACCACGATCGAATGCCGGGTGGACAGCAATCCTCCGAATCGTAGATGCCAATCCAAAACACTAGATCTACGATGTTTGAGAAAATTAAACCCTAGCCGTCGCTCAACACATGAGCTAATGAAAAATGACAACTAGGGTTTTTCTCTCAACCATAAGATCATATTTATAGGCATCTTCTAGGGTTTCTAGTTAGGCCTGGCCAGGGATCTCTAGAAGGTATAGGATTGGGCCTCCTATAATTCCAAACACATATATTCAGCCCAGAATATAATTTGAACTTATAACATTAATTCATTCCACTAGAGAATTAATGTTGCAACTGCCATCCTATCCCGATGTGAATCAGGGCTTCTATTTGACTTAATTAATTCCCCGTGTTGAAGATAACGCACATCCATTAATTAATTAAAAGCTCTGACAGCATTAATTAATTAATATCTTAATCCTTAAGTAGTACCCGCTCAACATTATTATCGTATCGGAATAAATTCCACCTGCAGGGTTTAATACGATAAAACTTATGAGCTCTTTAAGGGGATGTCATCAACCTGGATGTCCAGGACACGGTGCCCTAATGTGACTATATAAACACATACAAATAATGTTGTTACCCAAGATACGAAGCATATTGAATCATTCTTTTGATTCTCACCCATGGTAAGTCAAAGTAACAAACAATCATTTGCATATATCTAAATATCACATCTAGGGTTAAGAATCATCAAAGTCATCGAGACCTTGGTTCTTCATAGAGTCAGAATAGAAGAACACGTCTCACCGCGATCCATTCAATGCGACACCACGCACTAGCATAAACTAATAACCAAGACTAGTTATCTCAAGTTTATACTACAACCTAAAACGATAGTTTATCCAGAACTATCTCAGTAGTGAATACGTTTTATATCTTATAAGGAACCCAACAATGCGATCTTCAGTGGGACGACACACCCACCATATTGTCTACAATATAAGATAATTGGATATACATGCAATCATGAGATTGCATCAATGTGATAACGTTTGTTTCAGTTATTTACAGGAGATTAAGTACATGACAAAGCTCGCTTAAAAGTTCGCTTTACAGTATACTCCAACAATCTCCCACTTATACTAAATCTAAACTTTTAGTATACACCATGTCATTACAAATCTCCCACTTAGACTTAAAGTGTAGTTGCAATGTTTTGTTTAACCAAGACCCTTTACGTGTTTTCCGAAGATCTAAGTTTCGAAAGTATTCGTGAAAGGATCAACCAGGTTATACAACGACACAAATTTTCCACAGCCACGTCACCTCTCTTTACGATATCTCGTAAAATGTGGTACTGTCTCTCTATCTGTTTACTTGCCACATGGGCTCTAGGTTCTTTCGAGTTTGCTACTGCACCAGTGTTGTCACAATATGTCGTGATACACTTAGGCATACTCGTAATCACCCCCAAGTCCAACAAGAAGCTTCTAAGCCAGACAGCTTCTTTGGCAACCTCCGAGGTAGCCATGTAATAGGCTCCGCCTCCCAAGGTAAACACATAACCCGAGGTTAATTTTCTCATATCTTGGTCAGCTTAAAAATCTAAATCTGATTATCCCAAAGGGGTCAGACTGTCTAATAGGTAAACCAACATATAATCTCGAGATCTTTTTAGATACTTGAGAATATATTTTACCACAGTCCAGTACCCTAGACCCGGGTTAGATTGATATCTTGCCACCATGCCAACTGCACAATAGATATCATGTCTAGTACAAAACATAGCATACATAAGACTTCCTACTGCCGTAGCTTAAGGAACCTTAGCAATCTCCTCTATCTTGTCTGGCATTTTAGGACACGTGTCTTTAGATAGAGGAACTCCATGTTTTAAAGGTAGAAATCCTTCCTTGGAGTTTGTATGCTAAACCGGTCAATAACAGTGTTGATGTAGGAAGCTTGGTACAAATGCAACATTCTCTTATTTTGATCATGAATGATCTAAATACCAAGAATGTACATAGCATTTCCAAAATCCTTCATCTGTTACTGTTTCGACAGCCACACCTATAGGTCCAACAATACCCTCAAGTTGTTGCCAATAAGAAGATATCATCTACGTACAGTACTAAGAATACCACCACGTTTCCATTGCTCATTTTTGTACACACAACTTTCATCTTGACATTTTTCAAATCCAAGGATTTGATTGCCTCGTCAAAACGAATGCTCCAAGATCTAGAAGATTGTATAAGTCCATAAAGAGACTTCTTTAACTTCTAAACTAGATGCTCTTAGCATTTCCTTACATAACCTTCAGGTTACCGCATATAAATGTCTTCATCCATATTTCCATTAAGGAAAACTGTCCTAACATCCATTTGCCAAACCTTAAAGTCCATGTAATTTGCTATGGATAAGAGAATACAGATCGAATTTAGCACGACTACAGGTGAGAAATTATCATCATGACTGATTCTCTCTAATTGAGTGAATCCCTTCGCCACCAACCATGCTTTAAAGGCGATGACTTTTACATCAGATCCTCTCTTACACCTATGGACCCACTAACACCCAATGGCTATATTGCCTTTAGGAAGGTCTGAAGGTCATATCCATCCATAGTATCTATAGATTCAATCTCAGAATCCATAGACTTATGCCAAGACATCGCATCTACATCTTGGACTGCCTCTTTGTAAGTTCAGGGATCGTTCCCTTCATGTACAACAATGTGGACCAAGTCCGAAGACTCTCCTACATCCATGAAACGATTAGATTGAAAAACTCTCCCACTACAACAAGGCAGTACCTGTGTAGGTACACCAAAGTCAACACATTGTGCAGTCTCTTGTGGTATAACACTTAGTACACACGGTGTACAATTGTCTCCTCTCAACTCATTTAAAATGAACACACATAGTCTTTCACCAAGAATCGGGCGTTAGTATTAGCCACCACCCTCCGATTCTTTAGGACTATAAAAGTTACCGTCTTTCGTACCTTTAGGATATCCTATAAACAACCGTACTTCCATTCTAGGTACCAACTTATTGACTTCCTTACCCCAAACCAGAATATGGTTTTAACCAAGGCTTTCGCCAAGTACACAATTCTATTAGAGTCTTTAGAGTCAATTTTGAAGGTACTAATTTCAGAAGATATGCCGTTGTTTCCAAGGTATAACCCTAAAACAAAGTAGGCAAAGTGGCATAACTCATCATCGACCTCACCATCTCCAAAAGAATTATGTTTCTTCTCTCTTCTATGCCACCTCATTGCGGAAAATCAGGCGTAGACAGTTGAGATGTAATCTCGTTATCCAAAATGTATTGCCTAAATTCAGCACTAAGGTTTTAGAAACTGCAATCAAATTGTAGTGACTTGATACTTTTACCTTTTCAATTCACCATTCCAGTCTTAAATTCTTTGAACTTGTCAAAGCATTTAGACTTGCGGCGCATCAAGTAAATGTTTCCAAATCTTGAGTAATCATCCGTGAAAGTCACGAAATACTCAAAACCACCTCTTGCTTGAATGGACACAGGCCCACACAAATCAGACTGAATCATTTTCAACATATCATTGGCTTTAAACCCATAGTCTTAAAAAGACCTAAATGTCATCTTACTCTCCAATTAGGATTCGCAGACTGAAAATGGTTCAACTTGGAGAGATTCGAATGATCCACGACTTATCAGTCTTTGGATCGTAGTCAGATTAGCATGACCCGGTTTTAGATGCCAAATATATGTGTGATTCAACATAGAAGAAACTATCCTTTTAAACGATGAATATAAATGAGTTTCAGTTGCAGAACGATATACACATGTAATAGTATATAAGGAATTTTCCAACATGCCAGAACAGATAAAAGAGTTATTTCTCATAATAACATCATCGTTATTAAAAATAACTGAATATCCATCCAGAAACAGTTTTCAAAGCTGAAAATAAATTCTTTCGAAAACTAGGCACGTTTAAAACGTACTTTAATACCACAACACAATCCGAAAAAGATTAAGTGTATATCTCTCACTGCAACAACCACCACTCTAGTAGCATTTACCAAGCTTACGGTAATCTCGCCTTCATTAGTTGTTTTGTCTGCATGAAACCATGCAGAGAAAAAGAGACATGATTAGTGGCACCAGTACCTACTATCCAAGAGATAGTAGAACAAGCCACAAGACATGTTTCCATGACTAAACAGAAGACATAGGCGAGTTACCCTTCATTAAGAGGGGACAATTATATCTGTGATGCCCTGACCGGTTTCATTTGTAGCACTTTCCCTTTAGTTTCATGACACCACTAAAAGGTGTCATACTACCAGAAAGTATTACTTATTTGCTCCCACTGCTCCCACTATTCTTTTTTTTTTTTTTTGTGGCTTCTTCTTCTAACCGTCAATACACAAAGAAGATGATGCTTCAAAAGAAACCAGATCCAATGATCTCTTATCCGTGAGATCCTCCACTATAATCAATCCAGTAAGAAACTCAGCAACAAAGTACTATTTCTTACCCATGACTACTTTCAAGTGGAAGTAAGGGTTCAAGAGACATTGAGTAGGCTTCTTGAGTACAAATATGTACTCTTCAGCAACCAGTACTATATCCAGATTTATTTCCAGTCCAAACAAATTGAACCAATAAGCTTGTTATGATAGAGAACAGTCATAAGCAGATTAAAGGACATGATGATCACTGAAATAAATTAAATGCAAACACGTAAGCATTTAAATCACATTAATTGAAGCATAACAAGGAAACCTTCAAAACCAATATTTATGCAACCTCCAACAGCCCAACAAATATATATGCAAGCCACGGTGGGTGGACGTTTACACATATATCCATTGACCAAACAAACTATCTTTAATTCCAATATCACGTCAACCTCTACTTTATGACGAATGGAATTAATAGTCGGACCATATGACAGGCCATGTGAATTAAAACAGGGACTCCGTTGGGGAGTTATATAGAAATTCACATCTAAGTGATGACCACAATTTAACCAAAAAGATATTCATTTTACAATATATGACCTTACCGTTAGGACTTTACATCGCTTGCAAATAATTTCTTAAGGTTATCTTGAATTAAGTCTTTACCAATGAACCATGAATGACACATCCTCTAGGGGGAGACTCCCAGGGTCCCGCGAGTGCCACGCACTTCATTTAAAGATAAAATTCAGTTTTATTAGAAGTCTTATCCAGTGAACCAGTGAATGTTGTATCCTCTAGGGGGAGACTCCCAGGGTCCCGCGAACAACATCCACAATCACTTATAAGACCAATTGTGGAGGCCTAAATATATTAATTAAAATTTATTTTTAACTCACTTAGTCATTTTAAGTTGAAGGTTTTTGACAGCTGATAACTCTCTTAAAGAGTTATTATTTTGTGTCTGGTTTAGTTAATGATGTGCTGGTTTAGGTCGGTTTTATAGGATAAGTGATTGAATACAAGTTATTTAGTTAGTATTTTAAATTCAAGTTAAATCTGTAATGTTGTGTCAATAATGGGTTTTTGCGGAAGGAATTGTTTGAATAGTATCACAGGTCTTACTATGCTGGAGTATGACAAGAGCATGAAAGGTTGATATGATGTAGCAGCATAGGAGTAGCATGAGTAGCATTTAAATGATGAACCCATGGGACCACAGCAGACAGAATCTCGACACTTTTCAGAACTTGTCCCAGGAGCAGGAAGGCAGATTGAGGAGCCACATGTAAGGTCAGGATGAGGCTGAAGGGGGACAGCGGAGATATTTTCAGGAAGAATAACAACTTTTGGAGAACACAGCTGAAAAAGGAGGCGAATCAACATAGGAGTCCGAGAAAGAAAAAGGAGGGTTCGTGAGATGCAGGAGTGGCAGCTGTGAAACCCTGAATAGTTTATCTTTATTTTGCGAATTTATTTGATATTACTATGTGAATGATGTTCGTAGACATGAACTTGAGTGTTATTTGCTTTCTATCTTTTGTAAGCATGAGCTAAACATTTTAAGCTCGGGTTATTGACTGGTTTATCTTCTCGAATATATGTTGAAGTTGTTCTTGCATTAAATCTGGTGTTTGATTTCGATTCTATTTTGTTTCTTATCTAAACACGACGGTGGCAGGTAAAGACTTCACCTAGTGAAACCGAGAGGAGATCTAGGATGAGGGAATCGTAACCAATCTAGATTTCTAGTGTAGACATACATAGAATCTAAGGCTTGCGCAAACCCCAGTTCTGAAATAGTTTGTTTGAAGGAAAAACCTATCATAGACATATGAAGGTTAGCAGGAAAACACAGATCTGGTGCTATGATTGTAGTCTGGACAGAGAAGAGAGAGGTTGCGATACCCAAAGTTGATGTCTGAACGATGCTATAGCATATAGAAGAGGAGACAACCAAAAGTTAATAACCCGAGTACTTGTTATAATTTATTTTACACCATACTCCACTAGTTCATAATTAGTTTTGTGGGAAGAAATAGTATTAATCATTTTGGCATTGTTTGGTTTCATTTATTATGCTTTCTTGTTAATTTAGTTTATAGAGATCACAAAACATCTTTATTTTACAAGCAATAGAATGTGCACGGTTCACTTTCACTCCCTTGGGTACGATATCTGGACTTAGATTTGTATTACTTGTTTTGACATACGTGCACTTGCATATAAATTTCATAGTTACTAGCACAACAACAAGTTTTTGGCGCCGTTGCCGGGGAGTGACTGATATTGAATCTGAATGTTATTTTATTGTTTGAATTTACATGCACGGTTGGTTAACTGAATTTATAGGAAACTAATCATTTTCTGTAATTGTAGGGGACTCTAGCAGTGTATGAGCGAGGAATCAATCAGTGAAATTTTCTTATTTGATCCGGAGATAGAGAGGACTTTTAGAAAGAACAGAAGAAAGCAAAGAGCTAGAAAGATGGCTGGCAGAATTCCTGAGCCAGAAGTTGATTTGGAACCGGTCGATGAAAGAGATAAAATAATCAGAACTTATACAACACCGAGGTTCTTGGAGTTTGATCCAGGGGTTGTGAGGCCAGAAGTACAGGCGCAACACTTTGAATTGAAACCTGTGATGTTTCAGATGCTGCAGAATTTGGGTCAGTTCGGGGGACAGGCTACAGAAGATCCACATATGCATTTGAAGTCTTTCTTGGAGATCTGTGATAACTTCAAGTTGCAAGGAGTTACACATGAGGCCCTGAGAATGTGTTTATTCCCTTTCTCATTAAGGGATAGTGCAAAAACCTGGCTCACTAATCTACCACTGGGATCTGTTCCTACCTGGAACAAACTGACTGAAACCTTTTTGTTGAAGTATTTCCCTCCAACAAGAAATGCACGATGTAGGAATGCAATCATGGCATTTAAGCAGGAGGATGAGTCTGTTAGCGAGGCATGGGAAAGATTCAAGGAACTGCTGAGGAGATGCCCAAACCATGGAATACCTTATTGTATTTAGATGGAGATTTTCTACAATGGGCTGAATGGTAATTCAAGAATGATGATAGATGCTACATCTAGAGGAGCATTGTTGGACAAGACATACAATGAAGCTTGTGAAATTTTGGACAAAGTGGCTGCTAATAACTATTTCTGGGCAAATTCAAGAGCAGCAGTTATTTCCACTCCCAAGGTAGCAGGAATGTTGGAAGTTGATCTAATGAAAACGTTGACTTCACAAATGGAAGCTTTAGGAGCAACTATGAAAAGTATTGAGAAGAATACCAGTCCAAGCAAAGCAACCCCAATGTGTGCAGAACCCCCAGGCCCTCTGGATTGTATCTACTGTGGGGAAGCACATCAATTTGAGGAGTGCCCATCAAACCCAGCGTCGGTCTGTTATATGGGGAACATAAATCACCATCACCAGACTAATAATCCTTATTCGAACACTTACAACATTGGCTGGAGAAATCATCCAAATTTTTCTTGGTCTAGACAAGGAAATCAAAATGCTGCAGCAAGGGCACTATAACAAAGGAAGTTATAATCAACAGCAGAGTTTAGAAGCTCCACCTCCGAAACAAGAGAAAACCATGGAGGAAATGATGAAGGAGTTCATGACTCAAAATGAGGTGCGCCTTAAAAATCAAGATGCTCTTATTCAGAGTCAAGCATCTTCCTTAAGGAGTCTGGAAGTGCAAATGGGGCAATTAGCTAATGAATTGAGAAGCAGGCCACCAGGAGCTTTGCCAAGTAACACTGAGAATCCAATGAATGGAAAGGAACACTGCAAAGTTGTTACACTTCGAAGTGGGAAACAATTTGAGGAGAGAAGGGCTGAGAATTTAGAAGTAGGAGAAGGATCATCATCAGGAGCTACAGTCACTAAGGAAAATTTGCAAAAAGATAAGTTGCTGGAGAAGGAGGATGTTTCTCCTGATTTGAGAGAAGAAGAAGAACCTGTAGAGAAACCTGCAGAGATGCCTGAAGGCAACATTTCCAAAACTAAGAGGATATCTGGTTTGGAGGAATATGATTATGCACCACCACCACCATACCCAACCAGATTTAAGAAACAAAAGGAAGAAGAACAGTTCAAGAAATTTCTGGAAATGCTGAAACAAATTCATATCAACGTACCATTAGTGGAAGCACTTGAGCATATGCCAACCTATGTAAAGTTCTTGAAGGACATTTTGTCAAAGAAAAAGAGGTTGAAGGAATTTGAAACAGTATCATTGTTTGAGGAGGTAGGTGAACCTCTGAGGAGACAGATTCCAGCTAAGCTAAAGGACCCAGGGAGTTTTACCATCCCTTGTTCTATTGGAGGCCGAGATGTGGGTAGAGCCCTATGTGACTTAGGAGCAAGTGTAAATTTGATGCCACTATCAATTTTTCAAAAATTGGGCATTGGAGGGGCTAGACCTACTACCATTTCTCTTCAGTTGGCAGACAGATCCACTGTACATCCTGAAGGAAAAATTGAAGATGTACTTGTGAGAGTAGACAAGTTCATCTTCCCTGCAGATTTTATTATTCTGGATTATGAAGCAGACAGGGAAGTGCCTATCATTTTAGGGAGACCATTTCTTGCTACAGGAAGGACACTGATTGATGTAGAGAAAGGGGAGTTGATCATGAGGGTACAAGATGAGCAAGCTACTTTTAACTTGTTCAATGCCATGAAGGTCCATGATGATTCTGAAGAATGTTTTTCTGTGGATGTATGGATTCAGCAATAAAGGAATATTTTGAGAAAAATCATTCTGGGAAGGAAGATGATGCTGAGGAATTACCAAGTAAAGCTGTAGCATGGGTAGAGCAAGGGCAAAAGTTTGGGGGAGTTCGGCAAACATTTGAACCGTTGGACCTGTTGTCTAGAGAAATAAAAGGGACAAAGTCTTCTATGGAGGAACCTCCAGAATTGACCCTGAAGCCTCTACCTGCTCACTTGAAATACGCTTACTTGGGAGAATTAGAGACATTACCTGTTATTATAGCAGCAAATTTGAAGGAAGAAAATGAGCATAGTTTGTTGGAACTGCTGAAAAGGCATAAGCGGGCAATAGGATGGACTATAGCTGACATCAAGGGGATAAGTCCCACAATTTGTATGCATAAAATTCTGATAGAGGAAGGAAGTAAGAATTCTATCCAGCCACAGAGGAGGCTAAATCCTAATATGAAAGAGGTAGTGAAGAAAGAGGTGATCAAATGGTTGGATGCAGGAATTATCTTTCCTATATCTGACAGTTCGTGGGTAAGCCCTGTACAATGTGTCCCCAAGAAAGGAGGAGTCACAGTAATTCAGAATGAGAACAATGAGATGATCACTACAAGGACAGTAACTGGATGGAGGATTTGCATTGACTACAGGAAGTTAAATGACGCAACAAAGAAGGATCACTTTCCTTTACCATTTGTAGATCAGATGCTAGACAAGCTCGCTGGACAGGAGTTTACTGCTTCCTGGATGGATATTCAGGGTATCATCAGATAGCAATAGCTCCAGAACATCAAGGATTAACCACATTTACTTGTCCCTATGGAACATTTGCTTTCAGAAGAATGCCTTTCGGATTATGTAATGCTCCAGCAACATTTCAGCGTTGTATGATTGCTATTTTCTCTGAGATGATAGATAATGGATTGGAAATTTTTATGGATGACTTTTCAGTATTTGGGAATGATTTTGAAGAGTGTCTGGAGAATTTAGAAAAGGTTTTGAAACTGTGTGAGAAATCACAGTTAGTGCTGAACTGGGAAAAGTGTTGTTTTATGGTGCAACAGGGAGTAGTCTTAGGACATAAGATATCAAAAGCTGGAATGGAAGTTGATCCAGCCAAAATTGAGGTGATAGAAAAGATGGCAGTACCAAATTCAGTCAAGGCAGTCAGAAGTTTTCTAGGTCATGTAGGATTTTATCGAAGATTCATAAGAGAATTTTCAAAAATTGCAAAGCCTTTGTCTGAGTTGCTTGAGAAAGACAGGAAGTTTGAGTTTTCTCCACAATGTATGGAAGCATTCTTGAAGCTGAAATCTGCTTTGATTTCTGCACCAGTTATGCAACCACCAGATTGGAATGCCCCATTTGAACTTATGTGTGATACTAGAAATTATGCTTTGGGAGTAGCATTGGGGCAGAGAAAAGAGAAAATCTTCAGGGTGATTTACTATGCAAGTCGAACCCTTGATGGAGCTCAAAGAAATTATACAACCACAGAAAAAGAGTTGCTGGCAGTGGTATTCGTCTTTGACAAATTCAGATCATATCTGGTGGGGTCCAAAGTGATTGTTTATACGGATCACTCAGCAATCAAGTATCTAATGGCAAAGAAGGATGCCAAGCCGAGGTTGATCAAGTGGATATTGTTACTGCAAGAATTTGATATTGAGATCAGAGACAAGAAAAGAACTAAAAATCAAGTAGTAGACCACCTTTCCAGACTGGAAAACCTCAGTGGAGAAGAAGAGATTGAGCAGGTCAATGATACATTTCTAGATGAGCAGTTAATGAGATGTGAAGAGGAAGCTCCATGGTATGCTGATATAGCTAACTACTTAGCTACTGGAAGGAAACCTTATGGAATCAAAGGGCAGCAGTTGAAGAGGTTCCTTCATGACGCGAAGTACTATTATTGGGATGATCCAATGTTGTACAGACAAGGATCAGATCAGGTTTTTAGGAGGTGTGTACCAGAGAAGGATATGCAAGCAATTTTGGCAGACTGCCATGCTGCAGATATGGAGGACATTATGGTGGACAGAGAACTGCGGCAAAAGTTCTTCAGTCAGGTTTCTTTTGGCCCACTATTTTTAAAGATTCATTTTTATTTGTGAAGAGTTGTGATAAATGTTAGAGGGTTGGAAACTTGCCTGCTAGAAATGCTATGCCATTGAACAACATAATTGAGGTAGAATTGTTTGATGTGTGGGGAATGGATTTTATGGGTCCATTTCCAATGTCTTTTGGGAATGAATATATTTTGCTGGCAGTGGATTATGTGTCTAGGTGGGTTGAAGCATGTGCTTGTGCCCACAATGATTCAGCTACAGTGATGAAGTTCCTCCACAAAAACATTTTCACCAGATTTGGTACACCAAGAGCGTTAATCAGTGATGAAGGTACCCATTTCATCAATAAAAGTCTGGCTGCAATGCTGGCAAAGTATAATGTCACCCACAGAGTTGCCACAGCTTATCATCCACAGACTAATGGGTTAGCAGAGCTTTCCAACCGGGAAGTGAAGAGTGTCCTTGAGAAGGTGGTGAATGTTACCAGGAAGAATTGGTCTAAACACTTAGATGATTCCCTTTGGGCATACAGGACAGCCTATAAAACACCTTTGGGAATGTCACCTTATAGGTTGGTCTTTGGAAAAGCTTGTCACTTACCTTTGGAGTTAGAACATAAAGCGTACTGGGCAACAAGGAAGTTGAACTTAGATCCGAAGTGCAGTGGTGCAAAGAGGATGTTGCAGTTAAATGAACTGGATGAATTAAGACTGCAGTCATATGAAAATGCCAAGCTATACAAAGAGAAGGTTAAGAAATGGCATGACAACCGGATTTCTGAGAGGAAATTTGAAGAAGGGCAGAAGGTTCGATTATTCAACTTGAGGCTGAAACTATTCCCAGGGAAGCTGAAATCCCGGTGGTCAGGACCTTTTGTAGTAATCAAGGTGTATCCACATGGAGCTGTGGATCTGAAGAATGAAGAAACTGGAGAGATATTCAAAGTGAATGGGGCTAGAGTGAAGCATTACTATGGGGAGCCCATAAACAGGGAGAAGGGTTCCATTCTCATCAAGGAACCTTAGGCATTGGAGTCCCTGAACCAATGGAAGGGATTTCATGGAAACATTGTTGAGAGCTGGTTCAGGGAGTAATATCTTTAATTCGTTGCATTTATTTATTTCTCGTTAATATTAGTTTAGTGTTAGTTATATCCATTTGTTACAGCATGTAAATAGCATGAACTTAGTATTGTAGGTAGATAAATTTTATGCATTAGAGTAATGTAGAGTTAAAATCGTATGATTTAGAATTTATTTAAAATTTATTATATTAGATTAAAAAAAAGGGGGGGAGAAAAATGATTTTTGTGCGCTAATTTTGAATTAGCATTACAGAGAGGGACACATGGAAGGCAAGTAACCGTTGTGGAACTGCTGCTGCTGATGTCATCGGAGGCAGAATCACTTTTTGGCAGGTTATTTGTGGTGGTAAATTTTTGAATTTTATAATGTGTCGTTTCACAAGAAGTCGAAGGGTTTCCTAGTTTCTGTATATATTATTTGTGTTTGATAATTCTGAAAAAGAAACTTCACCATTTCGGGTAATTGGAAGAAGAAAGCGACAAACTGAACGAGAAAAGTCGAGGGTATGTGAGGTTAAATAGCCGATGTAAGTGCTCTTCCTCTCTGTTTCTTTTGTCGACATTGTGAACTGTGATTAGTGAGAGAACATGAGGAAACATGCAGCAAACGGTAATTTTCGAGTTTGAACTTTCTGAAATTTGTTTTGGGAATTTTGTTTTTCTGTACATTCTGTTGCGAAACTTCTTGCGAATTCCATGACTGAAGTTTGAAGACACTGCATTGTGATGGGTAGTCGATTCTTAGGGCTGAAAATGTGTTATGCTTTACGCATGCGAGACAAAACGGGGTAGGTTGTTTTTTTTTTAGGGCTTTATGAAATTTTTGTGGTTCGAGTGAAAGACAATATTCAAACTCATCAATTTTCTGGAATTTATAAACCAAACTTTTGAATGATTTACTGAAGCATAAAGTTTGGGGGAGGGTATTACCTTTACTTGGACGAATTGCTGTGAAATAGGTTATGTTGGTTGATATAAGTGGGAAGTTAAGTGTATACTCTGCTTATAATCGTATCATGCGCTTATCTTCTAATTTGGGTTGAGTACAGAAACACCGGAGATGAAAACAAAGAAACCCGCGAAAAGAAAGCCTGGATCAGTGGAAGAAAGTCCGACCCCTAGTTCTGAGAAGAAAGGGAAAACCTCAGAAACGCCAGTGCGAAGGTCTAGCCGAACTGCAGTTGCAACTATGGCCAATAGGAATGCAAAACTTCCGAAAACAAGCGCAGACAATCCTGTGGAGGTGCCCGATGAGGAAGCATCTGTTGCAAAGAAGGAGGTGCAATCTGAGAAATCAAAGAGGGAGAAAGAGGGTCTGAAGAAATTGGTTTATGCTGCTGAACAATTACGACTGATTGAATTAGAAAGAGAAAAATCAGCAGGAAGCAAGAAGACCACTCCATCCTCCTCAAGCACGAAGAAGAAAGAGCCACTTGTAGCACAGAAAGAGCAGAAAACACTGGTCTCCAAGACCCAACCCAAGAAAGCAGTTACCCCAGCAAAGGAATCAAGACAAAAGAAGGTCGAGGATAAGAAGCAATCTGAGGAGGAAATCTCCGAGAATGAAGAAAGTGAGGATGCAGAGCAAGACGAAGAAGCGAGTCAAGAGAGCGAGGAAGCTAATGCAGAATCTGAGGATGAGCAGAATTCAGAAGGGAGTGATGCTGCTGCATCAGAAGAGCAAATGTCAGACGAGCAAGAATCAGAAGAAGAGTCGGAGAAGTCAGAAACCGAAGAGGAAGAAGAAAAGAAACCACCAAAGAAAGCTAATAAAAGAAAAAGGGAAGAGGAAGTCCCAGCAAGTGATCAGGAACCAATTCTGAGAAACCCCAAGACTGGTAGAAGGATTACAACCATCGCCGTGAAAGAAGGAGAGACATCTGGAAAGTTTCAGCAGAAAGAGAAACTGAGTCAGAAAGAGCAACTCAAGAAGGGCAAGAAGAAAGTGGAGGAGGAAACAGCTTTGACTCCAGAAGAAATTGACAATATCCCAAAGTTCTCGTCTAAGCCGCATAAGGAAGGATGAAGTTGGTGATGGAAAGGCAGTTGTTAATCGAAAGAGGCTTCAAGAGTTTAAAAGTTTTACCTGAAGATGTGTTGAAGCAGGTTGAGCATCAGGGGTGGGAGAGTTTTGTGCTTCCACCACCTTGCCCGGTCATTGCACTGGTCAAGGAATTTTATGCAAATTGTGAACAACCATCTGCTGAGAAGCCTGAGATAGTTGCCATTGTTTGAGGGAAAGAAGTAAGGTTGAATGTTGAGGCAATTCATGAGGTATTTGGAACTCATGCGCCAGAGCCAGATGAGTTTATGGAAATCTGTTTTGCACCTACAAAGAAGCAGTTGGATGATACCCTGAAGGTGCTAGGACTCCCAGGAGCAAGGTGGAATGATGAAGCGAAGGATAACAAGTATCTGCTATCGAAGTTCCTGCACTCTGAGGCGAACTTGTGGCTATAGTTTCTGAAAAATAGAATTACCCCGACCACGCATAACACCAACATTGGTCAAGACCGCATTCTGATGATTGCTGCTATTCTGAAGGGCGATCCAATCAACTATGCACCATTCTTGGTTGATGCGGTTGGCTATTCTGCTTCAAAAGAACGAGGACCTCTTTTCTGCCCCTCCTTGATTTCTGAAATCTGCAAGAAAGCTGGAGTTCCGTTTCACGATGAGGAGCCGCACAAAACTTCAAGGACTTATTTCAATGTTGAATATCTGCGCCAAAGGCATGAGAACTCCCAGAAGAAGGAAGGAGTGGAGCCCTCGTCAGCTAACCAGACTTCTGTGCAGGTTCTGTAGGGTAGATTGGATGACATTTCCGAGAAAAACGCCCAGCTTTTGAAAGTTTGAGATTCTTAATACCATGATGATGGAGATGCAATTACAGACTGAAGAATTGGTGAAGAAGGTGGAAAGCAAGAAGGCTGAGAAAGGGACGTCTGCTGCTGGAAAGAAGAAGAAGCCTACTTGAGGTTGTGGTCAATTCTAAACTCTATCCTTTGAACAAAAACTCTGTTTTAAATTTGTGCTTGTGTGGATGTGATGGGTGAATGTTTGAAACCGTAGCTATCTTAGTTTGTTTGGTTTAGGTTTATGTTTTTATTTTGAATGGATGTTTAGTTTTATGAAGTATTAATATCGTGTCTATTATCTTGTCTTGAGCTCGATGATGTGTGTGTGTGTGAGTACTCTCTATCTCTTGAAATTTCATGACTGATATTTGAGTGATTGAGAGTCAACCCCCAAAATTGTCAAGTTTAATCTTAGGATGATAGACTAGCTTGAAGAACAGAGTTTGTGGTTATTTGGTTTTTGAAAACCTGATATGCTACGTGCTTAAGTTTAAATGGTACTTTAGTTTTGCTGAGAAAAGAACATGTGAGATGTTATCTACCTGAAAATGTTAGGCCATTTGAGACGAAATCGGAATGAGTGTCATATGAAGAAATGATTTAGGCAATCTTTTCATCTTTGTGCCTGCAGAAATTCTTTTCATTGCATATCAGTTACCTTTGCACCCAGATTTGAGCCTCGAGCCTTTTCATTGATTCTGACCATAAAAGTTGTTAGCTATTTTCCCATACACTCGCCCTGATTTGAGAGGCAAGTTTGCTTAGGTTCTCCCACTTAGTGTTTAGGAGAATAATAGAAGATAGAGTTATAATAGATCGACTATGTAGAAGCCTGAGAGCTTGGTTGTAAATAAATCATGCTGCAGCCTGTAAGTAGCATGTATATATATTAAAAAAAAATAAAAAAAAAATTTGATGGAATGAATAACCATCTAGAAAAAAAATAGAAATTTTATGAGTCTGAAGAACATTTGTTGCTTTCTCCTCTGTAAATGCAAGAATAAGTTCTAAGTGGAAGACCTATAGCATGCCTCTCAAGTCTATGAGTTACTTCTTCCATAATGTTCATACCTTAGCCACAGCCTTACATTAGAAGCTCAAAAATACCTTTTGATCTTGATGTGATACAAATTCTATTAGTGGAGAATGTGCTGAGGTTTAAAGGTAGTAAAAAACAGTGGCATCAATGATCATGAGAGCTTAAATGGAAGTTAAGTTTAAACTACAGCACTTGTTAGCTATCTTGTGGAAAAGTTTTGCAGCTTTGATTTTCAAGCTAGTTTAGATTGCTTTGATTAAACTTATTAAATTGTGGTGGCTGAAGATTGATTACCTAGGTGTCAGGAATGAAATTTTTCTTCTTAATTTCTTTGGTGTGAACTGAGAGCTCCAAGACAAGAATATGTAAGTTAAGTCTTCGTGTTTGTTTGAGTCTTAGTTGCTTGGGGACAAGCAACATCTTAAGTTTGGGGGAGTGATAACTCTCTTAAAGAGTTATTATTTTGTGTCAGGTTTAGTTAATGATGTGCTGGTTTAGGTCGGTTTTATAGGATAAGTGCTTGAATACAAGTTATATAGTTAGTATTTTAAATTCGAGTTAAATCTGTAATGTTGTGTCAATAATGGGTTTTTGCGGAAGGAATTGTTTGAATAGTATCACAAGTCTTACTATGCTGGAGTATGACAAGAGCATGAAAGGTTGATATGATGTAGCAGCATAGGAGTAGCATGAGTAGCATTTAAATGATGAACCCATGGGACCACAGCAGACAGGATCTCGACACTTTTCAGAACTTGTCCCAGGAGCAGGAAGGCAGATTGAGGAGCCACGTGTAAGGTCTGGATGAGGCTGAAGGGGGACAGCGGAGATACTTTCAGGAAGAATAACAACTTTTGGAGAACACAGCTGAAAAAGGAGGCGAATCAACATAGGAGTCCGAGAAAGAAAAAGGAGGGTTCGTGAGAAGCAGGAGTGGCAGCTGTGAAACCCTGAATAGTTTATCTTTATTTTGCGAATTTATTTGATATTACTACGTGAATGATGTTCGTAGACATGAACTTGAGTGTTATTTGCTTTCTATCTTTTGTAAGCATGAGCTAAACATTTTAAGCTCAGGTTATTGACTGGTTTATCTTCTCGAATATATGTTGAAGCTGTTCTTGCATTATATCTGGTGTTTGATTTCGATTCTGGTTTGTTTGTTTATCTAAACACGACGGTGGCAAGTAAAGACTTCAGCTAGTGAAACCGAGAGGAGATCTAGGATGAGGGAATCGTAACCAATCTAGATTTCTAGTGTAGACATACATAGAATCTAAGACTTGCGCAAACCCCAGTTCTGAAATAGTTTGTTTGAAGGCAAAACCTATCATAGACATATGAAGGTTAGCAGGAAAACATGGATCTGGTGCTATGATGGTGGTCTGGACAGAGAAGAGAGAGGTTGCGAGTCCCAGTGTTGATGTCTGAACGATGCTACAACATATAGAAGAGGAGACAACCAAAAGTTAATAACCCGAGTGCTTGTTATAATTGATTTTACACCATACTCCACTAGTTCATAATTAGTTTTGTGGGAAGAAATAGTATTAATCATTTTGGCATTGTTTGGTATCATTTATTATGCTTTCTTGTTAATTTAGTTTAGAGAGATCACAAAACATCTTTATTTTACAAGCAATAGAATGTGCACGGTTCACTTTCACTCCCTTGGGTACGATATCTGGACTTAGATCTGTATTACTTGTTTTGACATACGTGCACTTGCGTATAAATTTCATAGCTACTAGCACAACAACAACAGCATGCAATAAAGAATTAAATAATCCTAGCATGCTCCTGATATGTAAAACATACAACATGCTTAGGAAATAAATACACATCATGCAAGAACAAATAAAATATCCTCGTGGCCCCAAGATGTGTACCTGCATATCTACCTATTCTATTACAAGAATATTGAATATACAGCTCTTCAAAATGGTTCTTCGAATTGGATCTGGGCCTTGAACAATTCAAATTTGGGCTTTTGAATTTACTACAAATGGCCTTTTTGGAGCCACCGTTGCTACCAAACGACGCACAGTCAACGGCCGAAACTTAATGGGCTTTGAAGACCAAAGTTTTGACTTCCATCTCCAACCAACGGCACCAGAGATTCACGCTCGAATCGCCGCTAATTGGCCGAAGAAAATGGCTAGTTGAGCAGCCTGGGCAAAAAACCAGTGCACAGGGCACTTTTCTCGCCTTCGTTCCCATCGATTCCAACGACAATCATGCCGGTAACCTATTTGGCCTTAAATCCCTAGGTTTAGACTACAATTCCATGTCATCGGTACTGGAAATTCATAAATGCAAGGCCTCCGAATGACCACGAAAAAACGTCAATTTACATGCTGTCAACCCAGAAAATTAGGGTTTTATGGCGACTGGGCCGACTTCGTTGGCCCATTGCGCCGTCAAAATCGATCATAAACCTCCAAAACCTACTGGGTATTGAAGCCCTTAGTATGGAAAGTAAGATCAAATCGTTGGAACTACGGATACGATCCGAAACAGCCTCCAATCAACACGCAAAATCAGCCCACACGCAGACAGAATCGCGAGATTCTTGCTTGCAGCCATTTTCACGCGGCGATTGCCGCTAATTCTGCCGCCATTAATGCCAATCAACCATTAGGCATTGAAGCCTGAAGCACGATCTTCAATTATCCACCGCCGGCACCGGCGATCCACGCCGGGATTGCCGCCGATCAAGCGAAGAAGATGGATACGCACAACTGTGGCGCGGAAATTCTGGAAATTCCAAGAAAAACTCGCGCGACATTACCACTTCTCGCCCTCACCGAGCCAAAATCTGACGTCCTGGTGGTCGACTACCAGCAGGCTTCAAGATCCAACCCTTGATTCCGGCCAACTCTGCCTCACCAGTCGCAGGAGATGCCGCGAACAGAGGCTGCAGAGCAGCCACAAAACTCGCCCAGACAAGTGCTCGAGTTGCAGCCGCCGCTGCACCGCGGATCTGGACCGCATTTCACATCCCGATGGTCAACTACCATCGGGCTTCCACTAACAAACACCGACGTCGCCAATCGCCGCTCCACCTGCTACCAGGAAGGCCGCAAACAGGAGCTACAAACAGGCTGCGAAATGCGCGCAAATGAGTGCGCGATTTGCAGCCACCGCTGCGCTGTTTCCCATCGCTTTTTGGGCCTGCCGGTGATGCAGCGGCAATGTTCGCCGATCCAATTTCAAGCCCCACTGGCCGGTCAAGTCAATCGACAAGCCGGTAGGCCGTGGCTGAGCCATGAACAGCCCCTGCGCGACTGCAATTTGGCAATTTTCCGTTGATGTTTTTTCTTCATGTTCTTCAAATCTTGGTCTTGTTTTTCTCACCAGATTACATCAAAATTGATATGAAATTACAGGAAATAAAATTACATCATTTCCTATACTAACCACGGATTTTCTCGTGGTGAAAAATGATTACAAACCGCAAATAAACCATCGCACTAAAACCAAAAAAAGATTGGGAGCCACGAAGAACAAAAAATATATATAAAACATCGACAACATGCTTAAAATATTTAAAATTCAATAAACCAACTGCACGTTTCAGGCAGAGCCAACAATCACGAACGAGGCTCTGATACCAATTGAAGGAACACGTCGGTGAAGGTGGATCGTCCCCACGATCGATATTGGATACCAAACGTACACATACATGGTTTGATTAAATTAAATCGAGGAGGTCAAGGATTACCAATAGATCTATGCAGATCTGATGATCGATTCCACTGGAGATCTTCTAGCCTGTGTCCCGCGAACCACGATCGAATGCCGGGTGGACAGCAATCCTCCAAATCGTAGATGCCAATCCAAAACACTAGATCTACGATGTTTGAGAGAACTAAATCCTAGCCATCGCTCAACACATGAGCTTATGAAAAATGACAACTAGGGTTTTTCTCTCAACCATAAGATCCTATTTATAGGCATCTTCTAGGGTTTCTAGTTGGGCCAGGCCAGGGATCTCTAGAAGGTATAGGATTGGGCCTCCTATAAGTCCAAACACATATATTCAGCCCAGAATATAATTTGAACTTATAACATTAATTCATTCCACTAGAGAATTAATGTTGCAACTGCCATCCTATCCCGATGTGAATCAGGGCTTCTATTTGACTTAATTAATTCCCTGTGTTTAAGATAACGCACATCCATTAATTAATTAAAAGCTCTGACATCATTAATTAATTAATATCTTAATCCTTAAGTAGTACCCGCTCAACATTATTATCGTACCGGAATAAATTCCACCTGCAGGGTTTAATACGATAAAACTTATGAGCTCCTTAAGGGGATGTCATCAACCTAGATGTCCAGGACACGGTGCCTTAGTGTGACTATATAAACACATACAAATAATGTTGTTACCTAAGATACGGAGCATATTGAATCATCCTTTTGATTCTAACCCATGGTAAGTCAAAGTAACAAACAATCATTTGCATATATCTAAATATCACATCTTGGGTTAAGAATTATCAAAGTTACCGAGACCTTGGTTCTTCATAGAGTCAGAACAGAAGAACACTTCTCACCGCGATCCATTCAATGCGACACCACGCACTAGCATAAACTAATAACCAAGACTAGTTATCTCAAGTTTATACTACAACCTAAAATGATGGTTTATCCAGAACTATCTCAGTTGTAAATACGTTTTATATCTTATAAGGAACCCAACAATGCGATCTTCAGTGGGACGACGCACCCACCATATTGTCTACAATATAAGATAAGTGGATATACATGCAATCATGAGATTGCATCAATGTGATAACGTTTGTTTCAGTTATTTACAGGAGATTAAGTACATGACAAAGCTCGCTTAAAAGTTTGCTTTACAGTTTACATTTGTTTTCGAGTAGTTATTGCCCTCCGAAAGTTTTTCCAAAACTTTTTTTCATTCATTTTTGGTCATTTACCTTCCTAGAGTTGTCTAAAGTCTTCCCGTTCAGTTGGTTAGTCGAATTGAAATCTGTGGAATTTTATAAGAACTTTTTAGTTTTTCAGAAAGGAGAAAAGAGTGGTAAAAGGCAAGAAAGTGTGAGATTATTAGAGGGATTGAAAAATTCATTTATACTGAGAGTGATACATGAGTGTGAGTGTTTTGACATAACTGAGTGATACACGAGTGTATGGTAGGTGGTGAGGTCCTTCTATTGTTTTTTATCTAACCTTTCTTGCAGGTATGTCTAAAGTAATCATTCTGAGGAGTTGAAAGGAGATGAGATTGTTGGTGGTGGTCGGGTCAAGTACATGATGGAGGCCATGCAATCTAAATTGACTAGGTTGTTGAAGAGTGAGATGAATGTCATGCATCAACGAATGGATGATTTTGAGATCACTGTGATAGAAAAGACTCAATGAGACTCATTTGATAGTCATAAGAGTATTGGGAAAGGAGGACGTGCCAACCGAGGTGGCAGATGCTCGAATAGGAGACAAAATCCTCAGTATGAGGAGGATGCCAATGACTATGCCAGTGAGGAGTCATATGAAAACAATATGAGGACAATGAAGATGAACATCCCATCCTTTCAGGGAAAGAATGACCCCGAGTTGTATCTAGAGTGGGAGCAAAAGGTGGAGATGATGTTCGAATGCCACAACTACTCTGAATTGAAGAAAGTAAAGTTGGCTGCAGTAGAGTTCTCTGATTACGCTCTTGTGTGGTGGGATCAGTTGGTCAGTAGTAGGAGGAGGAATAGGGAGAGTGTTGAGGTTCGATTCGAGTATGGATCGGAGCCCCGAGAACTGGAATATAATAAGAAAACTTTACATGGAAAAAGCGATCTTAAATAATTATACAAGTAAGCAAGAAATGCTAACGACTGATCTATAGACTAAATGCTAGATGTATTGGAGTAAAAAGACGATATAAATGTGGTTTGGAGAGCAGATACAAGTATTCAAGATAGTCAAAAATTCCGTGCTTTTTCCCTGGTTTGAGGAGTTATTTATAGGGGTCTCATAACCCTAGGGTTTCCGCGCCGTCATCAACTGCCTGGAGCCGAGCCCGTGATTATCGGGGTGGTTGGCTGATCGTGGGGCCTGGCAGTTATGAATCCTCCGCGTAGCAGCCGTTGATCTACCCGTTGAGATGTTTGAGGGAGCGAGGCGCGCGGTTCTTTCGTCAAGCTCCTTTCTTCGTTGAATTTGAACTAGATCGAGCTGTGGGAGGAGCTGATCGGACTCCTTTCCGTACTATTCGAACTGCTTTCGTGGTTCGAACTGCTCATTTCTTTCTTCTTATCTAGTTCGAACTGAATATTTTTCCTGTTCCTGGGTCAATAACGGGTCTGGCCCGTGGTTCGAACCCAGCCCAGTACTTTGATCGGGTCGGATCGAGTCCGAACCTCCAACAATAGCCCCTTTTGACTTAGATGACCAGCTTCGTAGCGGTCGGTTAAGTCAAAAATTAGTGGTCCGGTATACGGAAATATTTCCCAGGTTGTGGCCCTTCGGACTACCTTCGGGGGTGGTCCGGTATTATTTGGGTGCTTTTTAAGCACCTCTCGACTTCTAGGACAAGTTCCTCTGTGGGGGTCCTGACCCGTGCAGCCCCAGAAAGCCGCTACGGGTGTCGTCGCCGGGGGCCCGAATTTGCGGCGTTTACTTAGGGTAGTTCGGGTTCTGCCTCATTAGTTTTATGGCCACCTGGTGAGCCCCTGGTGAGTTAGACTCATGGTTATGGGGTCTTATATGGTGTTCGCCGGGGTGTGTGTCCCCAGGGCTGGTAATTTTTCTTGTCACAAGACATCGCTCGAACTGCTTTGAGCGAATTTGTTCATGTCGAACTGCTTTCGGCGAGCTGCCCTTTATGGGTTTGAAATTTGGGCGGCAAAAGTCAGTGGCAGTTGCGTAATTTCTGCAAAAAACGGGGGCGGTTTTTGGAGTAGTTGAGGGGGCGTCTCGAGTTAATAACCATTGTTTGGGATTCGTGTCCCTCACTTTCCCCCAAGCAAAACACTTTTCTCTCCCTTTTCGTGCAATTTCCGGCGAGTTATGCTCTCGTTCCCCGACGATCAAAACACTGTTGCGGCTACGATTCTACGGGTGGTTCTCGTTCTCTCTTCTATTTCTCAGGTATATTTCCAAGCATTCCTCTTTATCTTTGATGGATTTCTTTATCTTCTCTGGTTTTTTGCGGTTCTTGCTCCGCCGCGGGGGTTGGTTTTTTGTTGGGGAGTTGGGCTGACCGGGGCTCGCACCTCCCCCTCTTATCTTCCTTTTAGGTTAATTTAACTTGAAGTTTGAATTTTAAGATGAGTTCTGATTCCAATAACCGTGAGGGTTCAACGCCCCCCTTCACGCCTTCACCGCCTAGGGCATCGAACGCCCAAGATTTTGTTGGGCCCGACTGGAGTTTGTTGTTCCAGGGGCCAGAGAGGGCCGGTCCGAGCGTGATCCAGGCGGCTTTGAGTTAGGATTCGGATTCGACGGACGATAGGGTCCAGGCCGTAGCATTCCGCGGGTTGGAACGGGTGACTTTCGGTGGAGAGGCTGGTGGGTCTGGCCGGGCAGCCGAAGTCAAAGGATCCGGGGAGGCGACGGAGGAGCCCGAGGTGGTCGGTGATTATGTCCTCCCGAAGGATTGGCGCACACATCGGGTGCTGGGCGCCGTGTCTACGGTTACCAGGGAGGCAATCCAGGCCCTCACCGACACTATCCCAGTCAAGGACGTGCGGTTTTGTGTTCCACGCCCGTCGAACCGCTGTTTTGATCCCCATCTGGGCCACGTGGCCTTCTACACGGCGGTGATGGAGAATGGGGTCGGGCTGCCCGTGCACCCCTTCTTCTCGGAGGTCTTAGCCTCCTACAATCTTTCCCCCTTCAAGCTTGCGCCGAACTGCTGGTGCCACCTGGTCGGGGTCCTTCTGATGTGGATGGACCTGGGGTTAGGTTGTCCGTCGGTCAGGGAGTGGCACTACATGTACCGCTTCAACCAGTGCGCGGACAAACACTACTATCATTTCACCCGGTGGTCCACCGGGTACTCTACATTGATCAAGAAGCCTCCGTCGAACTCCCCGGGCTTGTGGACGGGCTTCTTCTACCTCAGGATGAATGAGGAGCATCCGGAGTTCATCCGACACGGCGGTGTCCCTATCCGTGGGTTCCTGGTTCCTTGCGAACTGGTTTAGCTGTTTAAATTAACCTTGTCTGATCCTCCGTTTGTTTTCTTGCAGATCATCCCCGTCCGGAGCTCACCCCGAAAGAGCAGGCCAGGGTCAACCGGGCCTACGACATTACCGTGGGCAATCGGGAGTGGCCTGTTGTTCAGAACGGGCGCTTTGTCACTTCGACCACCTACCTCAGCGGGAAGGGAGAACTATATGCTCTGCCAGCTGAAATGACCCGCCATCGCCCTCAAGTTTTTGCGGACCGGGTCGTGGCCGCCCTCAGGGATAAGAAGAGGGCGAGGGACGAGGAGGAGTCCCGTCGTCGACCTCCGAATCCCCCAAAGCGCCCAGAGGTTGAGAAGTCATCCCCACCTCCACCTCCACCTCCGCCGCACTTCAAGCCCCAGGAAGGGGTGACGGGTGAGGTTTCTTCCTCCCAGCCCCGCTAGGAGGCCCCGCCAAAGGTCGATGAGCGGGAAGCGCGGAGGGACAAGAGACCGGAGGAGTCCGACCGCCGCAGCCGTCACCGTTTCGGGGATCATGGGTCGAGGCGTGAGAACCCTAAAAGGGCTGTGGTCACTGCCACGACTCCACTGGATCCGGTGGTGGACTCGTTCCTGGTTCGCGCCCGGCAGATGCTGACCAACCCTACCGCCGTTGACCAGGCGGGGACTGCCCAGGCGCGCCTGGCGCGGTACCAGCTTCTCCAGCTTCAGGTTCGGATTTTAACCTGGGCCATTATACTTACTGTTGTGCACTGTTTCTGATTTCTGTTATGGTTCGCAGGCTCAGGTGGAGCTCGACACCATCCATCGCGAGCTCGATGTGTTTGGTGATAAGTGCATCGGGGAGATCTTCAATCTTCTCAAGGAGCGAGACTCCTTGAAGAATTATGTGGACTCCCTGAACGAGAAGCTCACCTGGGCGGAGGATCAGGTGTTCGCAGCGAGGGCGAGGGCGGAGTCGGCGAGGAAGGAGGCGGATGCCACACAGGCGGAGCTCGAAGATGCTCGTCACGTGGCCTCGGAGGCCAGGGCGGACTTGCTCAAGCTGTTCGCGGACTTAAAGGTGAGGAGCGATCAGCTCCTCTCCCTCAACTCCCGGCTAAAGACTCAGTGTGAGAGTTATTTGGCCGAGGTATCGAAGTACGAGGAGCGGATCAACCTCATGCAGACGGGCGAGGGGCTGGACTTCGAGGCTCTCATCACCTCCCCTCACTTCGCTGAGACGTACGAGGTACGTCCTCTTTCGGGTCCTCACTTTTTCGAACTTCTCGTACTCATCTAACCTTCTTTTATACCCTCTCCGAGCAGGTCGAGAGTGAGGTCCGGGAAAGGATTTCTCGGAAGTTCCCGGACCTCGACCTCAGTGTGCTGGACGAGCCAGAGCCGGTGGAGGAGGAGCAGGAGCGGGAGCAGGAGAAGGAGTCCAAGCAGCAGCACGCCGAGCAAGATCAGAAACTGCTCGAGGATTCCTCCCAGGGAGGTGATGGTCCGAAGGAGCAGTCCGAGCCGACGCCCGACCAGACCTCGAACCAGGGGCCTGTTCTGACTCAAGACGACTCTGTTGCTGCTTAGCTGAACAATTTTAATCTTTCCAAACCATTTACTTTTCTGCACGAACAACTTCTTTTTTCTGCAAACAATTCTCTTCTCCTGCATTTGAATTCTGTGAATAGATGCTTTCTAATATTTCATGTCTACATGCCTGTTCTGCAAAATAGCGGTGGTTGGGGTGGGCGATGCCTTGCTTAAGTTAGTGATCGATCTTAAAAGGAAAGTAAGAATAAATTGAAGTGAGGTAGGATAGAGTGTGTTTATCTGGACCGAGTTCAATTTTTCCTTGTGTCGACAGTTTCAGCGGTTTTTCTTTTTGTTTCTGCAAAAAGAATTTGTGAGGGGTTGGGCGATGCCGAAGCATCGCCCCTCCGACGCTCAAGTCAGTAGCTACTTAAAAGTTAATGGGAATTGAAAGTAGAGTAAGGTTTTAGAAAGTCGTATCTGGGAGATCGAGTTCGTCGATCTCGCTTTTCTTAGAAATAATATTTCTTAAGGTGCTTGATGTTCCAGCTGTTTCCAATTTCCCTTCCGTCGTGACCCTCTAGGTGATAGGCGCCTCGACCTACCACTCTGGTGACTTTGTAGGGACCTTCCCACGTGGGTGCGAGTTTTCCCTGACTTTTATCTTTGGTATTCAGAAAGACTCTTCTTAGAACCCAGTCTCCTTCCTTGAAAGTTCGCATGCGGATCTTCTTGTTGAAAAACCTTTCGACCTGCTTTCTCCTCTGAGCCATGCTAAGTAGCGCTTGGTCTCTCTTCTCGTCGATCAGCTCCAGGTTTTTGAGCATCTTTTCGTAGTTCTCTTCCTCTTGACACGTCTCCACGCGTAGGCTGCCGCCCCGAACTTCCACTGGAATGTCGGCTTCTTCACCGTAAGCTAGGGCCAATGGGGAGCTTCCTATTGACGTTCTTGGAGTAGTTCGATAGGCCCATAGGACCCCTGGTAGTTCCTCTACCCACTTCGACTTGTGGGCTTCGAGTCTTTTCTTCATTATCACCATGATGGTTTTATTTGTTGACTCGGCCTATCCATTAGCCTCCGGGTATCTTGGTGTGGAGAACACAAGTTTGATGTTGTATTGGTTGCAAAATTCTTGTACTCTCCGCCCTGTGAATTGTGTGTCGTTGTCCGTTCTGATCTCCTTGGGTATTCCGAATCTGCAAAGGATGTGGACCCATAAGAACTTGATCACCTCCTGCTCTCGTACATTGGCGAAAGCTTCCGCTTCGACCCACTTGGTGAAGTAGTCGGTGGCTACTAGGATGTATTCTTTCTGTCCGACTCCTCTAGGCAGCTTTCCAACTATGTCCATCCCCCAAGCCATGAAGGGCCATGCTGCGATCGTAGCGTGAAGTGGCTCTGCATGGCTTTGATTTGTGACTTCGAACCTCTGGCACGCCTCGCAGCTTCGTACGTAGTTCCTAGCATCTTTCCGTAACGTCGGCCAATAGAAGCCTGCTGAGATTACTCTGTGTGCCAGTGGCCTGACCCCTTGGTGGCTTCCACAATCTCCTTCATGGATCTCCATAAGGATCGCCTGCCCCGTGGCAGGTTCGAGGCACTTGAGCAGTGGTCCTTCGACCGATCTCCGGTACAAGCTTTCGTTGTGGATTGTGTATTTTGCTGCTGACCTGGTCAATCGTACAGCCTCAATTCGATCTCCGGGTAATGTTCCCGACTCGATGTATTTTTGTATCGGTTTGATCCACGAGTCGCCAATCGTTAGCTCCATGACCTCAGCCTTTGGGGCGGCTGGTTCCTCGGCCCATGTTATTACGATAGGCCTGCTCTGCTTCAATTGCTTGGTGGAGGCCAGATTTGCTAATGCATCTTTTTGGCATTTTCCTCTCGAGCGATGTGTTTTACTTCGCAGTCCTCAAACTCCTCTCTTATCTTTCGTGCCAGGTCACAATATTTCTGTAGCCTGGGCTCTTTAACCTGGAAATGGTCCTCCATCTGCATGACCACGAGTTTTGAATCTCCTTGCACCTGTAGGCGGCGGGCTCCCAACTCTTTAGCGAGCTGCATTCCTCGCACCAATGCTTCGTACTCTGCTTCGTTGTTTGTGGCCTCAAAGTTTAGGCGGATAGCTCTTTCAAATACTTCCCCCATCGGGCTTCGGAGCCTTATCCCTGCTCCGTTTCCATGAATATTACTTGATCCATCTACCTGCAGGATCCAAGGTTCTGCGGCTGTCTCCTTAATCTCCAAGCTTGCTATCTCTTTTTCTGCATCAGCCTGCAGATTGGTGGTGAATTCGGCGATGAAGTCGGCCAGCACTTGTGATTTGATTGTAGTTCGTGGCTCAAACTCGAGGCCGTAGCCTCCGATCTCCACTGCCCATTTTAGTAGGCGCCCTGATAAGCTTGGCTTCGAGAACACAGTCCGCAGTAGGTATGACGTGACTACTTTAATGGGATGAGACTCAAAGTAAGGCCTCAGCTTGCGTGACGCCATCACCAATGCCAGTGCCAGCTTTTCGAGCGCCGTATATCTTGTCTCAGCGTCGAGCAGTGGTTTACTTGCGTAATGCACCGGCTGCTGCTTCCCAGCCACCTCTTTAACGAGGACTGCTCCGAGCGCGTGCTCCGATACAGATAAGTAGAGCAATAACGTCTCTGCTTTTTCTAGTTTGGACAAGAGCGGCGGGCTGGCGAGGTAGTCTTTTAGTTGCTCGAGTGCCCTCGCGCACTCGTCTGTCCATTCGAACTTCTTCCCCTTCTGCAGGACTTGGAAGAATTCGTACGTGCGGTCCGAATATCTGGAAATGAAGCGGCTAAGTGCTGCCAACCGACCTGTGAGTTTCTGGACCTCCTTTGGACTTCTCGGATGTACGATCCCTCTGACTGCCCGAATTTGAGTAGGGTCCGCCTCTATTCATCGCATGGTGACTACGTGCCCCAAGAACTTTCCTGATGCTACCCCGAATGTACACTTTGCGGGGTTCAACTTCATCCTGTACCTGTTGAGAATCTCGAAGGCCTGGCGCAAATGATTAACGTGGTCGCTCTCGAGTTTTGATTTCATGAGCATGTCATCTATGTATACCTCCATTGTCTTTCCAATAAGTGGCTCGAACATCTTATTCACGAGCCTCTGATACGTAGATCCTGCGTTTTTGAGTCCGAAGGGCATGACCTTGTAACAGTAAATCCCTTTGCTCGTCATAAAGGCTGTCTTTTCTTGATCCTCGAGGTGCATGAGGATTTGATTATACCCCGAGAATGCATCCATAAAGCTCAGTAGCTCGTGCCCTGAGGTTGCATCGACGATACAGTCGATGTGAGGTAGTGGGTACGGGTCTTTCGGACATGCTTTGTTCAGGTCTGTGTAGTCCACACACACCCGATTCTTTCCATTCTTCTTCTTAACTACCACGGCATTAGCGAGCCACGTCGGGTATTTTACCTCCCGAACGGACCCGATGTCCAACAACTTCTGAATCTCCTCGTTGATAGCTTCATTCTTCTCAGTAGGGAACTTCCTCCTTCTTTGTTGTATAGGTCTGTGACTTGGATCGACATGCAATTTATGCGTCATCACTTCTGGGTTGATGCCTACCATGTCTTTGTGCGACCATGCGAACGCCTTCTTCTCAGTACTGAGAAATTCGATTAATTGAGCCCGAACCTCGGGCTCCAAACCGGCTCCGATGTTCGTCTTCTTCACAGGGTCAACCGGATCAAGTTTGACTTCCTCTGTTTCCTCCGACTCCACCGCGGGTGGTAGTGGTTCGCTTCTGGCGAAATGTTGTTGAGTGCATACCGCCTTGAAGCTCGCATAGTAACATTCTTTGGCGGCGTTTTGCTCTCCCCGAATCGTACAAACCCCTCCAGTCGTGGGGAACTTGACCACTTGATGTAACGTTGAGGGGACAGCCTTTAATTGGTGCAACCAGGGTCGTCCTAGCAGGGCGTTATAAGCGCTAGGGGCATCGACAACCATAAATGGTACATCATAATGCGTCCCCCCACAGTACGTCGGGAGAACTACTGTCCCAACCGTCATCTGGATGTCGCCGTTGAAGCCGATCAATGGGGTCTGCGATTGAACGATCTTCTCTTCCGGGATTTTCATTTCCTTGAGTGCGTGCATGAATAGGATGTTCGCCAAACTACCATTGTCGACTAGGATTCTCTTCACGAGGCAGTTCGATATAAGTAACGATATTACTAGGGCATCGTCGTGAGGATGGCTCAGCCCCGGTATTTCCTCGCTCGTGAATTCAATTGGGTGATGGCCCGGGTTTTTCCGCGGGGCCACGACCTCTTCTCTGGTCAACCTCCTAGCTCGCTTTGCTGTGGATTTAGTGATTCCGCTAATCTCCGATCCCCCGATTATGCAATTGATGGTTCGAACCGGGACCGGCAATTTTAGCGCACCTGCCCCGCTCGGCTCATCCGTGCACTTCTCCCGAGTCCAAGTCTTCTTTCCCCGGTTCGACAAGTACTCAGCCAAGTATCCCTTTTTGAGGAGCTCTACTACTTCGAGACGCAGAGCGCGACAATCTGCGTTGGTGTGGCCATGATCATTATGAAACTCGCAAAACATCTATACGTCGCGTGTGGCTGGATCGGCTTTCATCTTCGGGGGCCACTTTACTTTTTCCGGCATCCTTCGGAGTACGTTTTGGACCAAGTCGGCTGGTGCAATGGAGAGTGTGTACTCCGGAATGTATGGTCCCAGGTGGTTAATCTGGGGTGGCTTGCTGTACGGATGCGACCTCGGAGGGTGTCTGTCTCTTTGTTCTCGGCGGCCCTCCTCTCATGTGTTCGGCCTTCTGCTGTTGCGGCGTGCATGCCGATAGGGCTCATCTTCCTCCCACTTGATGAGGGCCCATGCGCGGTTTAGAGCGTCGTCCATCGTTTGGCAGGGGTAGATGGAGAGCTCTCGATACAAGTCAGAATCCACATCGAGACCTTTCGTGAAGGCTCTTACGGCAGTGCTGTTTGGGCAGTTCGGAACTGCGACCAATTCCGTATTAAATCTTGACAGGTACGCCCTCAGAGGCTCTCCCGGCTTCTGGATCACAGCATAAAGATCATCTGGGTGCTTATCGAGGCGTCTACTGCTCGAATATTTCCGTAGGAACAATTGATGCAGTTCGGCAAAAGTGGATATCGAGCTTCGGGGCAGATTTATAAACCACTGGAGGGCAGGCCCTGTTAGGCTCGACCCGAAGCTCTTGCACATACATGCCTCCATCAGGGCTCCCAGAATCGCCAATGCCAGCATTTTCTGCTGTTAAACGGCTATATGATTCTCCGGGTCTGAGGTCCCGTCGTAGAGGACGAAACTAGGTGGAGCGAATCTTGCCAGGAGTTTGGCCCCGGCGATATCTGGCGAGAAGGGGGATTCCGCATAACTCTCTCTCGGGATGGTCCTTTCTGGTGCGGGGAGCCCCGGGATCCTGGATAGCAGCGACTCGAGGTGGCCGAATCTCTGCTCAAATCTCCGCTCGATCTGCTGAACGGCCTGCAACTCCGATCGGCTCAGCTGTCCAGTCTGGTTTCTGAGGGTCAGCGGGTCTTCTAGGGTTCTCTCGGTGGTCACCCCCTCAGTACGGTCGAAATCTGACTCTAGATTTCTCGCGGAATTGCCGACATTCCTTTCCGTGCTTCTAGGCTCCTCAACTATCGGCTGATTGTTGATGTTCCGTAACTGCAGCCTCCGATTCTCTCTCTCGAGGAGCTCGTATCTCCTCGCCATCTCTTCCAGCGCACCTCGCTCCCTCTGCACCTGCGTCACCGATCTTGAGACGTGCTGATTTTCCAGGATATTGGGTGGTGGTGGTAAGAACGCCAATTGATCGAGCGGAGTGGCATCGAACTCCCTCATCAGATCGTTCACCGTCCCTGCTGGATTGGGTGGGCGCGGAGCCCCGCTGCCTGGTGTGGCGGCTCGCCCTCGTCCTGGTGCCGCGGGGACCCCCCGGCCTGCTCCTGCCGGAGCCCCTCATCCTGCTCCGAGATTAGACCCCCGGCCTTGTCCTCCGGTCGGAGCAGTCCTCTGATCGTCAACTTCTATCACATCGGTGTTGCCTGGATCATCCGCCATTCCTGCAAAAAGAGAGTGAAAATCGTTCTCGAGGCCCCACGGTGGGCGCCAAATTGTTGAGGTTCGATTCGAGTATGGATCGGAGCCCCGAGAACTGGAATATAATAAGAAAACTTTACAGGGAAAAAGCGAACTTAAATAATTATACAAGTAAGCAAGAAATGCTAACGGCTGATCTATAGACTAAATGCTAGATGTATTGGAGTAAAAAGATGATATAAATGTGGTTTGGAGAGCAGATACAAGTATTCTAGATAGTCCAAAATTCCATGGTTTTTCCCTAGTTTGAGGAGTTATTTATAAGGGTCTCATAACCCTAGGGTTTCCGCGCCGTCTTCAACCGCCTGGAGTCGAGCCCGTGATTATCGGGGTGGTTGGCTGATCGTGGGGCCTGGCAGTTATGAATCCTCCGCGTAGCAGCCGTTGATCTACCCGTTGAGATGTTTGAGGGAGCGAGGCGCGCGGTTCTTTCGTCGAGCTCCTTCCTTTGTTGAATTTGAACTAGATGGAGCTGTGGGAGGAGCTGATCGGACTCCTTTTGGTACTATTCGAACTGCTTTCGTGGTTCGAACTGCTCATTACTTGGTCTTATCTAGTTCGAACCGGATATTTTTCCTGTGCCTGGGTCGATAACGGGTCTGGCCTATGGTTCGAACCCAGCCCAGTACTTTGATCGGGTCGGATCGAGTCCGGACCTCCAACAGAGAGACCTATAGAGACATGGGATGAGATGAAGGCTGTTATGAGGAGGCACAATATGTCGAATCATTATTACCGAGAGCGGTATAACAAGCTGCAAAGTCTGAGGCAGGGCACTCGGAGTGTGGATAAGTACTTTAAGGAGATGGAAGTGGCTATGATATGAGCCAATGTAGTGGATTACTTGCGGAATACTTGGATTATAATAACTATGAACTGATTGCGCAGGAGTTTGATCTTTAATCATTTCTTGCTCAACAAGATTTAATCCTATAAGATAAAGGAATTAAATCTTTGATTTTAATACAATTAAAATAAAAAATTACATGAAATAAGAGAAGAAAAAAAATCCTTCTGATCTGATCTTTTGATCTGTATCCCTTGCTCCTATTCCAATATCATGTGAACATTGCTCCCGAATATTTTGCTTACTAAGAAGAATAATTTCCTTCCCCGGCTAAAATTTGTGTCGCCTACTACAGCTCCCAAAACTGGTTTTCTGCTTGGAAACTTATGATCTAATAGGGTGTTGTAATCTAAGGATCTAAGGGGTATTTATAGGATAATTCTGATCCCTAATAGGCTTGATCTTTTCATAAGCCAAACAATGGAAGAGTATGCAAATAATAAAGAAGGCATAGCACTTAATTAATTTCCATATTCAACAAAAAATATACTCCCTCTGTCCCAAAACAATTGTCTTGTTTTCCTTTTTTGTCTGTCCCAAACAATTGTCTTCTTTCCTAAAATGGAAAGTTAATACACACTCACTAATAAAATACTAATTTCCTCTATCTCGACTTGCATTGGTATTTGTGCTATTTAGAAACAGGACAATTGTTTAGAGACGGAGGGAGTAATTAATTAATTAATATTGATTCATACCACCAGAGAATCAATATTGTCTTACATATTTGTTACCATGTTATGAGAAATGGGTTGCATAGGCTCGTTATATTCCCATATTTAAGGTTACAGACATTCATTAATTAACTTAAGCTCTGACAAGCCAATACATTAATTAATATCTTTTACTCATGAGTCATTCCACTCAACCTTTTCATTTATGCTTGAACTTAATCAGTCTGCAGAACTTTACCATAATGAATCTTTTGAGCTACTCAGGGAATGTCAACATCCTATACTGGATATGTTTACCTTATTCTAGTCACAGACAGTCATACACAAAATGCTACCACCCAAGATACAGATATGTGAGTGCATGTAAGACTCTCCACCATAGAACCTCAAAGTGATACACAAATATGTATATACCTCTGTACCTTCATTAGGCTTAAAATTCTATCTAGCCATCAAGATCAAGATTCCTTTAATGTAAGATAAAGGAATCAATTTTTAATTAGATTCTATCTATGCATACCGAATGCATCAACATACCTAGCAACCAAGATAAACTGCTTATTACTGCGTATCTTGCAGCCTATACTCACAGACTATCATGGGGTTATCTCAGTTGTGATAACAATTTATATCTCGCTAGGTCAAGCGATCCATACAATCTTCCGTGATCTTCTACACACCATATGATCTCCCTATCTATGAGATAATATGATAAAGTCGTTAGGGATACATGCTTGTTAATTCAGACAGGAGATGAACATACAACATTAATAATTCCCAATATATTAACAATTTTTTTTTAAAATATACTAATCATAATGCTTTCAGTATACAATTCCATCAATATCACACTCATACTCAAAGAATTATGGGAGTGCGTTCCTGAGTATACAGAGTGTCTAATCTAACCTAGTTACTACTTAAATCATCATGTGACTGGCAACAACCTCAGTCCAAGATTATGAACATGCACCTCGTAAACCTTCTATGGTTGAGCTTTTAAGAATGGATCCGCTAGATTATCCTTCGTATCTATCTTCTCTATTAGCACATCACCTCTTGCTATGAGTTCTCGTATGATATAATACTTCTTTTCTATGTGTTTTGCTGCTCTGTGAGTTCGTGGTTCCTTTGAGTTCGACACTGCACTAGAGTTATCACAATACACCATGATAGTCTTTGGAAACCTAGGAATTACGTCCAACTCCAAAAGGATGTTTGATATGTGTGTAAAATGACCTATTATTCGATGTGTGTGCATGCTTGTTTGTGTCCATTTTACACCCATATCATATGCTTTTCTTGCGTTTTTGCTTTGTTATCGTGTTTGGTGTTGTTTGTGTTGTGTAGGGTCATGTTGGAGCATATTTCATCATTTTTTGCTATGTTTTAGAGGAAAATCGACCCATCCAAGGTTCTAGCACTGTAGTGATCGACCCGGATGAGCAGGGGAGCAGCAGAGGTGATTTCAAATGCTAATTTTGGTCCAAAAAACTTTAGGTTCAGTCGAGAATCTCCTCTGCCCGGCTTATCTTGACCGAACCCTACAGAGATCGACCGAACCTACCATTTCATATGCAAATTTTGGTCGAGCTCCTCTGAGATCGATTGAACCCATGCGTGCTGCCTTGGCGGATTTTCAGTTTCAAATCAGCTCGGTCGATCTTCTATGAGCTGGGTCGAAGCCGGGGTCTGATAACTTACTATTTAAAGAGTGAAATCACAAATGGAAAGAACTTTTGGTCAATTTTAGATAGATCTAAGAGGGAAAAAATGGTTACTCACTCCAAATCAACTCCAACCATTTCCAAACATCAGATCAAGGGAGAATCAATGCAACATCACTCCAATTAGATGCAAATTGAAGATCCAACCACGAAGATCAACATTTGGGGGAAAATCTCTTTTCTACCATATATTGTAATGGATTCCTTTTCTTTTGTAATTGAATTGCAATCAACAAAAGTTATGAGAGTCAAACCTTTTAGGATATTGGATGAGCATTATTTTAAATCTATTGCTATGATTGAATGAATATTTACTTTCTCCTAGTCAATTGCATCACACTAGAACTTGTTCCTAATCAAGTAGTGTAGGCACTAACCAATTTCTTGATTGTTGACTTTAAAATCGCAGCCAATACGCGGGTTTAGATGTTGTGATTAGTGTGTTTGCATACGAGTTTTGACCCAATCCATTTGCGGGGATAGCTCGTAGGTCCTTAATCCACGAACCATTGGGAGTGGGATTTGATTCGATAAGTAACAGCTTGAGAGTCCTATCTCATCTACGTCTAATTCACCGGTACTAAGGGGGTTAGATAGTGTAGGGTGGATGGATCATTACTAGGAGAATTAAAGTCGGTTCACATCATTCTAGCATTTAATTGGTTCATTGCAAAGTTCATACCAATATCATCTTCTCTTATTGGTGCATTCTATCAATTTATGATTTCCAAGTATTGTTTGTGAGTTTCTTCGAATAATTTGAGTGAATTGATAATTCTATCATGGTGATTGAAGCATATAGTTTAATTTGTCATAGTTAGTTAGTGTAGATTTCATATTTGCATAGGATAAAAAAAAACTACTCAATGACTGAATTGTCCTAGCTATTAGTCTTTACATTGGTATACCGATACTCTAGTGGGCGAATGAAGAAGTTCTTGGATTGATTTTTATTTTTGAGTCGTTAGGAGTTTGAGTGATTAAACTTTTACCGCATCAGTGTTCCGGAGACATACTACTTCTTTAGAAGCTTATGAAGCTATGACATACTCCGCTTCCATGGTAGAGTCCGCAATATATTTATGTTTGCACTCATCCATGATATGGCTCCACTTCCTATAGTAAACTATTAACGTCCTGATGAGCCTTGAAATCTGAATCCAAAAAACCCATAGGGCATGATACTTCAGATTGATACTCGAGACAGTAGTCTCTAGTCCTTTTAAGATATTTGAGAATTTGTTTTACCGCAGTCCAGTGCGTCTGTCCAGGGTTAAACTGATATCTTGCTACCATACCAACAACAAAGCAGATATCTGGCCTCTTACATAATATTGCATGCATGAGACCTCCGACTACCAAAGCATACGACACTTTACTCATCTCATCTTTCTCCTTTTGTGTCTCCAGACACTGAACCTTAGAAAGATGCTAGCCATTTCTGATGAGTAGCAAACCCTTCTTGGCATTTTCCATGCTAAAACGAGCAATCATAGTGTCCACATATGAAGCTTGAGAAAACCCTAACATTCTTTTCTTGCAATCTCGTAAGAGTTTTATAGCAAGGATGTATCCAACATTTCCAAGATCGTTCATCTGGAACTATTCGGAGAACCACCCTTTTATGTCCGACAATACCTCTACATTGTTACCAAATAAGAGAATATCATCTACATAAAGTTCAAGGAATACCAAGCTTCAACCGACACACAAATGGTACACACAACTCTCGTACGAACATTGTGCAAATTAATAGGACTAAATCACTTCATCAAAATGTAAGTTCCATGACCATGAAGCTTGCTTAAGTCAATACAGTGACTTCTTAAGCTTTCAGACAAGATGTTTTTCGTCATCATGCACATATCTTTTTGGTTGCTTCATCTAGATGTCACTACCTTATTCAAGGTACCCGTTTAAAAAATACTATTTTAACATCCATCTGCCTGATTTCCAAGTTCATATGTGCTATTATAGCAAGAATAATCCGAATGGATTTGAGCAAGGCTATAAAACTTCACCACAAATATGGTTTTAAAAGCTATTATATCTCCTTTCACTTCTATCTTTCTCTTGTATACCCACTTGCAGCTTATGGCTTGAGAGCCATCTCGCAGTTTGGTTTTCTGGTATACATACATTGCAGTTATGGTTCTATTTCAGAATCCATGGTGACACGCCATTTGTCTGCTTCCTTGACAGATATAGTTTCATCGTATGTCCATGGGTCGGCATCATCCAGTCCATTTTTCAGGATCAAGTCAGAAGAATCTCCCACGAACATGTACCTTTCATGTTGTCGCACAACCCTCCCACTACGACGAGGCATGTGAACTATGTCAGTAGCTGGTACAATACCTTGTTGTTCCACACCTTGCATTGTTGGCCATGTTGGTAGTCCCTCACCAGCACTAGGTGAATCCACAAGAAGACGGGGATTTTATGATGGAATCGCTTCATAATTTCCGAGTTATTGAGAATGATGTCACTCTTAGACTTGTAGTTTCTTACATATTCATCCTCTAAAAATCTCGCATTGGTACTGACAATGATTTTTTGATCCTCAAGACAATAAAGTTACCACCTTTCGTATGCATGGGTATCCTACAAACAATATTAACTTACACCTACTTTCTTACTTATTAGGTTCCTTTGTCAGCACGTAGGCTGGACAACCCTAAACCTCATTATGGTTTAGTTGGGCTTTCGCCCATACCAGAGTTCTAGAGGAGTTTTTGGAACTGATTTAGAAGGTACCAAGTTAAGTAGATACGCTATATTGTTTCCACTGCATAACCCCAAAACAAAATAGGCAAGCTTGCATAACTCATCATAGACCTAACCATTTCCATGTGAGTCTTATTTCTTCTTTCTGCTACACCATTCACTGAGGGGTACCTGGTGCAATCCATAGGGATGTAATCCTATGATCTGACAAGTACTGCAAGAACTCATTACTCAGGTATTCTCCACCACGATTCGATCGTAGTGTGATGATAGTCTTGCTTAGCTTCTTCTCTACTTCTTCCTTAAATTATTTGAATTTCTCAAAGCATTTAGACTTGTAGCGAAGAAGGTAGACATATCCAAATCTTGAGTAATCTTCAATGAAAGTATCGAAGTACTCATAACCTTCATGAGCTTGCGTAGACATGGGTCCACATTAGTCAGAGTAGATCAGTTCCAACAAATCGTCTGTTGGAGCCTCACTTGCCTTAAAAGGTCTAGTCATCATCTTTCTCTCTATACAGGATTTACAAACTTGATGATGAACTACTTGGAAAGAATCTAAGATGTCATCCTCTTGTAAGTCTCTTAATCCTTTATAGACTAATGTGACCGTGTCTCAAGTGCCAAGGATATGTTTGATCCTTATTTGAAGAAAAATTTCAATTTAAAAGATTATTATTATATAAAATAGATGCAACAACACGAATGATTTATGCAACTAATTAATGATATATAGAGAATCAATCAGCATTCCACGATAGATCGAAATACCACTATAAAAAATAACTGAATATCCGTCATTATATAACTTGGAATCTAAAATCAAATTCCAATGGCTATTGTTGAGACTTGATCCCTGCTGCCCATGAGATGGTCACCTTGTCATGTTTTATATGCGTAGTCGGCACGAACCCTTGCAAAGTATAACAAATATGATTAGTAACTCCATTATCCACCACCCACGAATGGGTAGAAACCGATGCTAAGTATGTTTCAGTAAAAAATGCACCTGACGTGCCTTGTCCTTCAGTGCCCAACAATGGATAATTTACTCTTCCGCTTCTCCTGTGTTCATACTTCTTATTGATGACTATTGTTCATTCACTGTTTTCTAACTTTTGAATCATATAATTAGCTTTAGAAATTGTGTTATCAAATGCAGTTAAAGTAGGAGCCAACTCACATGATAATATATCACACTGCTCCGCCATTAGACATCTGAGTAATTCATCAAGAGTATACTCTTATCTTCTAGTAGCAAAATTGATAAAATCATCAAGAAATTCATGAAGAGAGTTCAGGATGATATCTGCTGCTGCCGAAATGTCAATACATCAACCTCTCTGTATGTACTTGTTTGTCATATTAACCATGATCATTACATGCAGTGTCACCAAACTTCTGCCAGTCATAGTCTCGCAAACAAGGTCTTTTACAAGATCATAACTAATAGTTCACTCCACCTCCCCATTTACTGCTATAAGATCTCTCCAGATATCAACAGTACTACAAAAGCTTCTATACTTGAGTTTCAACGTACTAGACAGATTGTTCGTGATGATAGTGTAAGCAAAATCATCAGAAGCCAACCATCTGTCATGGAATTGTTGCTCAAGCTTAGAAACCTCATCATACCAAGGAACCAGTGGATCCATGGAAATTATATACGTATGATTCTCAAACCAGAGAATGTACTCAAAGCAGTATCTCTATTCAGGAAAGTTTAGACCAAGTAATGAGTTCAGTGATAAGAGATTGATAATGTGGGATATAGACATGTCTAAAAATAACAAATAAACACAAAAATTAAAACATGATCGCAAACTATTGAAACAATCAAGTATTGTAACCTTATGATAAAACAATACAAATGTTTCCTCCAGCAGCCCAAGCAATTTTATTACACACCACACATGTGGACATTGACAACAAAACACTTGACAAGACTACATCTTTCAAATCAAGTCCTTTAATTCCAATCCATGTCATTTTCCTTAGACAAAGGGAATTAATAATTGGAGATAAACCAAGATCATGTTATCGTACCGAGTAGGGACATCACAAAAAAGTTATACTCTTGATAACATCTAAGCAAATATACCACAAAACCAACCTTTTTAATATAAATATCAATTTTCATACACACCAGATCCATGACGCATGATCTTTTATAATAAGGCTATCTCATTTAATTCAATCATAAAGAACTTTTGAGAAAGATCGGACACGCAAGCTGCACATGTAGACGTTTATGCATGACCTCCCACTTCTCACATTAATTAAATGTTTGTTTTAAGAAATCTCATCTATTAGACCTTATTAATAATAAAATAAACAAGTTACACATGTATACATTTACTTATCTAATTATCCACTTCTAATAAGACAATGTTGTGTGGAGGTCTTTTTAATTAAAACTGCTTACTTATTTGCATTCATAAGATACGTTTGCGAATATATTATTTCATGTTGCTATAAATTATGGTATTACTAAAATTCTATCATGCCAAGCATGAATACTGAATTTATAATCCTAATTATATGGCATTAAATAAATCACATAAACATGCTTCAAAGCAGTAAACGTGCTCATATCATCTACAACATGGTTGGATGCTATGGAAATAATAAGTCAATTATATCATGAGAGATAAATTATGATACTCATGCCCCCATGATATAGTTAAAATATTAAATCATAACTATTATATTTTGGGATATAATTTATAGATCTTCAATTGGGCTCCCACTGCTTAACTTGAGATCTGGAATTTAATCTCAAATCGGGCCTCCAATCTGAATTCGCTCGAATTTGGATAATTGCAATTGGGCTTAAAAAATTAAACAATAGGGCCCATGTACACACCACAAACTGTAGTTCATGTGTATAGGACCCGATGGACTGCAATCAGCTATCGCGCTACCCACTAAAATGTGCAACTCCCATACGCAATATGCACGACCACTGTCTACGCTCCCAGTAGCCAATACCGCACGTCGCCAGTGCTGCCTGCACCTGGGCAGGCATCGCACGTCCACCCGAATTCGCTGATGTTGTCTGCCACCTGTTCGAGCTCGCCAGAGGAGAAGATGCACAGAGGCGTGGTGGCTTGCGTGTGAGTAGCCTCCACATGAACCCTAGAGTTCCACCGCACAGTGTTGTGCCGCTATTTGCACGTGCTTTCCCAGTCACCATCGCCCCTACCATTGTTGCTGTTTGCACGTGCTTTCCCAGTCGCCATCGCCCACAAGGAGGAAGGCCGCGGCCCAACCGTGCAAAGGCGCAACTTGCCTTATCATGCAGGGGACCTAGGGTTCCACTATGCACGCACGTGTTTCCTCATCCACTCATTTTGGCCATTGTTGTCTGTCCTCGCCACGCGTTGTCGCCCGTCTCTGGTTCTGCGAGCCCGCTGAAAGGTGGTTTGGCTGCCTGTGTTACGTGGTTGCGTGCATGAACCCTAGGGTTTTGCTGCCCGCACACCACTGCTAACAGTCGATCGCCCTGCGTTGCTTACCCGCTTTGGTGGCCACTGTCTCGCACACAGGAGCAACACGCAGCCATGCGCAGAGGGTCGACTGTGCACCGCGGGAACCGCTAAGATTCTGTTGTGCATGTGGCACTGTGCTGCAGCTGTCGTCCGCCTGCCACCATCACCGTCGGCTGCCACACTGAACTGTGCGACTGGGGTGGTCCGATTGCCTTGCCGCTGTGCGACATTGCCTTACACTGCGTACCGTTGTATATTTCTCCATGTTCTTTGTCTTCTTTTATTTTATAGATATTTTTATAATTGAATTTATAAGGGATTCCTACTAAATTGGAAAAAGAAATCTAACCACATATTTACCTCGTGGATTAGAAAACGATTCCTTGAAGTGGATTAAACCGAGGAACCACGAGTAACAAAAACTAATCCATACAGTTCATGTAATTCAATAATAATAATCATACATAATTATAGACAATCTTATGTTATCGATAGAGCCAATAAATCAATGTGGCTATGATACCAATTGAAGGGATTCTTGCAAACTGAATTGCTAATCCAATTGCCAAGATCGATTATTGGATATCTAAAATAAATTGTTATACCTATAATAAAAATCTAGCATGCTTCTATTGAATACAAAGAAAGTTAATGTGGAATACCTGGATTAGAATAACTCTGAACGGATTGCGCAGGGATTTGATCCTTAATCCTTTCTTGCGCAACATGATTCAATCCTACAAGATGAAGGAATTAAATCTTTGATTTTAACACAATTAAAATATAAAATTAAAGGAAATAAGAGATGAAAAAAGATCATCTAGATCTAATCTTCTGGTCCGTATCCTTTGCTCCTATCAGGATATCTGGTGAAGATTGCTCCCAGATATTTTTCCAACTGAGAAGCGGAATTTCGTTCCCTGACTCTCATCTATGTAGCCTACTTCCACTCCCAATATTGGTTTACCGCTTAGCAACTTGTGATCTTGTGGTGTGTTGTAATCTGAGGATCTGAGGGGTATTTATAGGAGATTTCTGATCCCTAATGAGCTTGAGCTTTTCATGGGCCAAACTAGGGACTAATATGCAAATAACAAATAAGACCTATCAATTAATTAATGTCCATATTTAACTTAAAATTAATTTATTAATATTGATTCATGCCACTAGAGAATCAATATTGTCCTACCCCTTTATTACCAAGTTATGAGTTACGAGTTGTATAAGCTCGATATATACGCATACTTAAGGTTACAAATATTCAGTAATTAATTTAAGATCTAACAAGCCAATAAATTTATCAATATCTTTTACTTCTGAGTCATTCCACTCAACCTTTTTCATTTATGCAGGAACTTAATTAGCGTGCAGGACTTTAACATAATGAACCTTCTGAGCTACTCAAGGAATGTCACCATCTTATACTGGATATGATTACCTAATTCATGGTTACCTAATTCCAGTCACAGGTAGTCAAACACAAATTGCTACCACCCAAGATACAGGTATACGAGTGCATGTAAAACTCTCCATCTTAGTACCTAAAAGTTCTACACAAATCTATATATACCTTTGTACCTTTATTAGGTTTAAGATTCCATCAATTCATCAAGAGCAAGATTCTTTTAATGTCAGGTAAACGAATCGATCTTTAGTTAGGTCCTATCAAGGCATACCAAATGCATTATCATACCTAGAAACTAAGATAAGTTGCTTATTCATGCTTATGTTGTAGCTTGTACCGATAGTCTATCTTGGGGCTGTCTCAGATGTGATAACGGTTTATATATCGCTAGGTCAAGCAATCAATACGATCTTCCGTGATCTTCTACACATTCAATGATCTCCCTATCGACAAGAAAATAGGATAAAGTCGTTTGCGATACATGCTTGTTAATTCAGACGGGAGATGAACATACAACACTAATGATTCCCAGTATATTAACTAAAAACTTTATTCATAATATTCTAATCATAATGTTTTCTATATAAAAATCCATCACAAGGATCATCGGCATGCTCTCATCCTCCGTCATGTCGTGGACGACAAAATATACCGGAAATATTAAATATCCTACACGAATGAGAACATCTTCTACAATATATTTAGGGCGAGAAACTGTGCGATTTGCCATCTGAAATGTTATGGTAGTGGTCCTCATCTCTCCTATGTTCAGCTTCTTGAAAATTGAATATGGCATCAGGTTGATGCTGATGGGTTTTGTATTGAAAGCATTTATTATAATGAGTATACAACGGTTTATTTCTCCTATTTGTCAAACAAACTTACATGTATGTAACAATGGTATCCTCTTATCTCACCGATAGGGATGATCATATGGCGTGTAGTAGATCGCGGAAGACAGTATGATCACTCGACCTAGTGAGACATAAACCTGATCACAGCCGAGAAGCGTATGAGGATACGTCTGTCCGGATGGCTGCGGCATTGTCAGAAAAAGTAGTCTGTCTTGGTTACTTGACATGCTGGTACGCAAGGATAGCATATTGATGGACCGCAGTGAGATGTATTCGACTGTTTGACATCAGCAAATACAAGATCTCGTTCTTGATTGAGTCAGAACCCTAACGAAGGTTCAGAGGTTTGCACGGATTGACTGTTGCTTTGACTTGCCATGGTGGAGAGCCTAAGTAACGTGCTCGTATATCTGCATCTTGGGTAACAGCAGTTCGTGTAGTATTGCCTGAGATTGGGTTTAGGTAACCATATCCGAGTAATAGGATAGGGACATTCCCTGAGGAGCTCAATGACATTCATCGTGCCAAAGTCCTGCAGGCTGATTAAGTTCAGGCACGAGTGATAAGGATTGAGTGGTACTACTCAGGAATAATAAGATATTAATTAATTGTAGATAGAGAGCTCTGATTCATTAATGAATGTTCGTTAACCTTAAATATGGGGATTCTCAATTAATGCAGCTCGTTCTCATAACGTTGTAATAAAGGGGTAGGTCAGTATTAATTTTGTGGTGAAAAAAGAATTAATATTAATTAATTAATTGTGTCCTGGGTTGTGGACATGGGAATTAATTAATTTATAGTCCCACTTTATTATTTGCATTAGGTCCTAGGTCTGGCCCATTTATATATGCTGAAAAAGGCCAGTAGGTCATTAGGGTTAAAACCCTAGGTCTATAAATAGATAGCTCTCTCTCTGAAACCCAGCCACTTCATAACATTCAAATCAGTTGAAACCCTAGGGAGAGAGAGACCAGGGGCGGCGCTAGTGAGAGGGGAGGAGAAGGAATTTCAACTCCGGTCTACACTCTACAGATCTGTGGAATCCTCACCAGTAGCAGATCTGAACAGCATTGGGATACAGCCCTGAAGATCTTATCTGGAGAACAGAAATCTCTCTTCTTCTCTTTCTTTATTTTCTATTGAATCTAGAAATTAGATTTCTAATTTCTGTTTCCGCATATTTAATCGAATCGCGTGGTTGAATTAAAGTTGGATATTCAAACGCGAAAGATCAGATCAGACTCTACGGAATAACGATAATTATTCTTATTCACACATTAAATTCATAGGAGCATGCTAGGGTTTTGTGAATTGGTATTATGAACAATAAACCATAAATCGATCCGGCTTATTTGGATTTTTTGATTCGGTTCACGGATAAATCCCTACAGATGCTAGCACCAGTGTCGCATAGTACCTTTTTGAACTCCAATCCTCTGATCTCCACATGTATGGAGAAACAGTCAGGGTCACTTCTCTGATTGACAGGTTCTTCTAAAGCAGCAAACTACACTACTTGTGGATGGGAATAATTTCATTCTCGATGAACTATTTCTTCTCGCTCATAAGCATCCGAAGGAACTTCATTTAGCCCTGTATCTCTCGCAAAGCATTAATCAATGAAAGGTTAATATTGACATTCTTCATTGTATCCATGAACCTTGCATACTTGCCATCTTTGATTTTCTTCGGAATCTGACGAGGAAGGGGTATCAAAGGGATAAGATTGGCCTTCAGAGCAGAAATCTTTCCTGGATGGGGCCTATGTTTCAACCGATGTGTGTCCACGTTAGTCGACTTGCCATCCTGCTGCTCATATCAACCAAAATAAGGTGTGTTGGTCGATGGGGCTTCGTTTCTTGACCCTCACTCTGCTGGCTCGAAATCATGCACGTCGACCAATGCATGCTCTGCTTCAGTCCGTGCTTTTTTACCATTCTTTTATTTTCTTCATCTATTGGCCTCTCTAGACCCTCGTTGCTCATCCTAGACCTCAACTTGATGGTGTTCACCTGTTTGTTCTTCGACTTGACCTTCGTTATGCTTGGAAGTTGTCCACGCTTGTGCTGTGTGCTCAGAGATGTGGAAATATGTCCAACTGAGTTTCGAACATCTACATATGTTTTGACAAATTTTGGACATGGCCACTGATGTTCTTCATTTTCTACTCAACTCTTCCAAATCGTACATCAGAATTCTGAATAAACATGGCAAGTATAAATTTGATGTTTGGTTTCTTTTGTTCCACAATTGCCCTTTGTTGCACTGAAAACTAGGAGGAGGTACCTCGGCACCATTCGGATTGGCGTAGGAGAATCCAGCATGATAGCATTGAGCGTTGGAGTTATAGTATCGGTTCCCTTGATTCCCTCAACGGTAATTATTTCGACCTCTTGCAACAAATCTGATCCCCACTCACTTCTGTAGACTTGACTGGTAGCTGTCTTTATGTGGGCTACTGGTAACTATTCATCGCCATCCTAGTAAAATGTTCCATGGCATCCTTCACGGTCTTCATGGTGAAAGAGCCTCCAGCTAAAACATCTACATTCTCCTTCATCCGCGACATTAAACCTTCGTAGAACTGACACGCTTGCTCCTCCAAGTCAAATTCAAATCCAGGACAGGCTCTGAGCAGAAGCTTTATACATTGTTTCAAGTGTCTGCTGAGTGAAGTGACTGATCTATCCCTTCCTTTTCATGGTCATACTGGGAGGAAAGAAGTTTAAAGGGAATTGAGGTCTTAATTCCTCTCATGTACCAATTTGGGTCTGATCCAATCCTCCAAACCATGCTCGGGCTTTGTATCGCAGTGAGAATGAGAAGACCTCATTCTTATCGCATCCTGGCTCACTCTGTTTTGTTTGACTGTGCCATAGATTTTGATAAACTGTGTTAGGTGTACATATGGATCCTCCGTGGCTCTACCCCCAAACTGGTTCTGTTGAACCATTTGAATCAGGCTGGTCTTTAGCTCAAAGTTGTTGGCGTTGATGCTAACTTAGAATCCTCCTTCCTCGTGCTGGAGTTGGAACCTTTGCTGAATAGTTCTACTCAGTTGGACTCCTCTATCTTGCCCATCTTAGCAATTGCATTAGTTGGGCATTTTGTGCAGCTTCTTCCGGTGTCAAATTCGGGAGTCTTTCATTCGGTTGCTCCATCTCAATTGCTTGAACTCTTTCTCTTGTCCTTCTTCTGTTGCAGGCCGATACAATTTCAAGGTCAAAGGGTTCAAGTGGTTCCCTTTTTTTCTTATGTTCATGCACTAACTACAAAAGACAAAAGAAAAACTTTGATTTGGAAGTGAGAATTAAAAATAAATAAATAAAACTTGTCTCTATTTCGATCGGGCTAAAATCGCGTCGACCGACACAAAAAATCTTCATGCATCGATCAACATAATGGCACGTTGATCGACGTGGAAAGAAAAATTGCATCGACCAGAATCTACTTGCATCAACCGAAACGAAGAAGGGGAGAGCAAAAATTAGAATCAAAATAAAATTCAATTCAAAAATCCTAAACATAATTAGTAATAGGTGCTAAATCTATCTATTCCCCGGGAACGACACTAATTTGATCACTGCTATAACTAACAAATTAATTAAAATTTAGTGGCTAAATAAATTTATAATTCGGAATGTCGAACCCACTGGGAATGATGCACAAAAAAGCCCTATGTACTAAAACATAGTTTTTTGATCAATTGATTGAGTAATTCAGAAAAGAGATTTGAATTCTTAAACCAGGAAAATAAATAAAATAGGAAATTAATTCAAATAAACGAAAACACAGATCATTTGGCTGAACTTCTAGCCTGGATAACATGCAGTTAATTAATCAACCAGATTCATGTAGCAAGTGAGATATCAGAACAGTGTTATTATTTGCTTGGTCGGGCAAATAATAACTGGATTATTAGTAAGTGACTATCCCCTTTCAGTATCAAGAACATCTATTAATCAATCTCATAAGATCAACTGATTTAAATCCTTGCAATCTAATACTTCTTGGTTGTACAGTATAAATCGCATCATGCATTCCTAATCCCACTATCAATATTGACCTCTCAATCCTTCTATCAATAGCTAGACATCTAGATCAAATTTCGCCTCTCGGCCCTTCATTCAATTTTTAAGAAATAAAATAGGAATCATGAACTATCAACAATGAATCAATTAATTAAACATAAGCATGCATCTAGAATAGTAATTCAGACCCTGCCAGGAATTCAGCTAGACATGATTAAAGTAAAAGGCATTACAACATGGCATATGTATATACACAAAGGAATTCATGAAATAATGTAGCAAACTAAGACATCAAGATTTAGAAAAATTTGTATATCTTTATCTTTATCTACAATATCTCTAACTATATCTTCGATATTTTTGATAGTTAAGACATGAACCAAGACACAGAACATGATATATTTTTTGTGGAGTGTCAAAGTAGGTTCTATTGTTTTAAAATATTTTTACATGCAATGAGTGTAGCCCTACCCCATTGATTACTTGTTCGTTTCTTGTTCTCGTGTAATGTGGACATTGAATTGAAAAATATATATTACAGTTATTAATTTTTATTTATTATTATTTAGATAATTTTATAAGTTCAACAATATTGTTCATCCCATCCATTAATAGTATATAATATTTTTAGTAATTATTTTTTCATTTTTAACTAAAATTGAGTATTTAAATTGATTAATTTATAATCATAATATATGTTCTCACAAAATTTAAATATTGGTTCTTAAAAATTAGTTAGTGTATATTGTATTATAGTTAATTTTTATTTTGTAATTATTAAAATTAGTTATCAAACACCATCCTAGAACAGGGGATTTAAATTTAATCGGTGTTTATGGCTTTCATCATTTGCTTTCAAAGCTGAAATGAAATTTGCATTCTTATGAATCGAACCTAGCAAAGAAAGTTGTTACTTGAGCAATGTCGTTTAGCATTAGAACTCAGAATAATGTAGCAATTTGTGTTTGAAATGTTTAATATAATTATTAATTTATTATTATAGATGTGCAGAGAAATTAAGGTGGATTGAGATTTTTCCGTCCCACCAAACCGGTGTAATTTCAACCGAAAGAAATGAACAATCCACCTTCCATCCTTGCTTCCCAAGTCAACTAAACCTTTCATGATTTTGCATATCTAACCAACACTAAAACAAAATCACATACTAAATCTTTTCTGATTCATCAAATCATCGCAATACTTTCCTAATTCGAGGGAGTGCGTGTGATGAAATCAAATGCAAATTAATATTATTCAAAATTCACTCTATTAGAAGAAGATTAATCAGAGGAAATGCTGAAAAACATGTGCTCAAATATCAATCCAATATATTTCTTCCTATATATGATTTTATAACTGATGTTGCACAAAAATTACTAAAGGGGGGTCTGCCCTTGCTTATATTTCCCGTAAGCAACTTTCTCCCAAGGACAACCAACAATAACAAAATAATACAACAGTTAGCCCCAACCACTTACTACTGCTAGCTAATTAAAAGGACTCCATTTCTTTTGAACTGATTTCTCTTACAATCCATTCTCTCTATCTCATTTGCTGTCTTCAGTTTTTGAAGGTTTGTCTTGTTTCATATTTGACTCTGTTTCTCATTTGCACGAAGGTTCAAGTTATACACGGTTGGTTACAGATTATCTCTTGCGACACTCATTTTATAAAAAGATAATTTTTCTGTACAGATATTACAGTGACTATATATTCTTGCAGAAGATGGGAGAGATGTCTGGATTCCAGTTGGGCGTGATGGGCGCATTATTTCTCTCTGTTGCATCATCAGTTTCCATAGTCATCTGCAACAAAGCCTTGATGAGTAATCTTGGTTTCCAGTTTGGTAAGGAGCCCTCATCTATTCTCTTTTTTTTTTTTTTTTTTTTTTTTTTTGGTCTTTTCGATTTCAATCTCATAATCTCATCTAGTTCAATCCTCACCAACAAGGTTTGATTCAATACAATAACTTTAAAAAAAAAAAAAATTTGATTCCAATGGTGAGTTGTGTGTGATTGTGTTGCAGCCACAACTCTGACTAGTTGGCACCTAATGGTGACATACTGCACTCTCCACGTGGCACTGCGCTTGAATTTCTTTGAGAACAAGCCCATCGACACGAAGACAGTGATCATGTTCGGCATGTTGAATGGAGTCTCCATTGGCCTTCTCAATCTCAGCTTGGGATTCAACTCCATTGGTTTCTACCAGGTACACTCTGCATCTCTCTCTCTCTCTTCAACTCTGATTCCAATAATGTGCTTCAGATTCCTAATTTCTTCTGCAGATGACTAAACTTGCAATCATACCTTTCACTGTCCTATTGGAAACCATTTTCTTGAAGAAACAATTCAGGTCTATACACATTACATAACTTTTTGAAAATATGCGAAAATATACTGAAAATTCCCATGTGTTGCAGCAACAAGATAAAGTTCTCTCTCTCAATTCTACTCCTTGGAGTAGGCATTGCTTCAGTCACTGATCTACAGCTCAACCTCGTGGGAACCATCCTCTCTCTCCTCGCCATCATCACAACTTGCATCGGCCAAATTGTATACTACAGCATGAGCATTCACACTTACAATTTGCTTTTTTTTTTTTTTAAAAAAAAATCATCAAAGTCATTGATCCTAACACATGATGCTCTAATTTCAGCTAACAAACACAATCCAAAAGAGACTGAATGTGTCTTCAACTCAGCTGCTCTACCAATCAGCCCCATTCCAATCCGCCATTCTGTTCTTGACAGGCCCTTTTGTGGATCAGTTCCTCACGAAACAGAACGTATACGCCTACAACTACTCCCCCCTCGTCTTGGTAAGCTGTCGTGGCCTACTTATCAATTATATTCCTTCATTCACTCACATTCATCCTTGGCAATGCAGGGATTCATAGTGCTGTCATGCTTGATAGCAGTGTTGGTGAACTTCAGCACATTCCTGGTGATTGGCAAGACATCACCGGTGACATATCAAGTTCTCGGCCACCTCAAAACATGTCTTGTTCTTGCATTCGGCTACACTCTCTTACACGATCCCTTCACTTCAAGAAACATACTCGGAATACTCATTGCAGTTGTTGGGATGGCCATGTATTCTTACTTGTGCACCAATGAGACCAAGAGGAAGCAGGACCACGTCTCGTCCTTGCCTCAGGTACCTACGAGCCATCACCATTCTATTTCTTCACTCTGTCCAAACTTATATTTATATACATGTTTTTCTCTCACAGATGAAAGACAGAGATTCTAATAGCCCACTTCTGGCAAGCCATCAGGAGACAGAATCCAAGGATTCTGCAGTGTGATGTGATGCGCTGATTAGTGAAGAAATTTTGCTTTTCTGAGTCTTTTCCAATGGGACATTGAAGCCAATATTATTTTGATTCTTTCATGAAATGCCATCTCTTGTAAGAAAATCTTATCTTTTTTTTTTTCTTCTCCTTCTCCTGCAGCAATTTAGCATAATAGAATTCATTTTCTGGGTGGTTCAGACCAGATTTTTAGATATTGCTTGCTGCAAATGTATAGCCAAAAATGGAATTTTTTGGTTCTACATTTATTAGTAATGAAATTAATGGTTCATATTTTATTTAAAATGAAATATATATACATGTTGACATAGCTGGCCCTATAATTTTATGACTCGGTGGGAAGGAAACTTTTATGCCCTATGTAATTAATAATTATAAGAATTATTAAAATCTCGTATAAAAATATAAAAATTTAAATAATATCATACAAAATAAATGCATAATCTTCATTTAAAAATAATTCTTCAAGTATTTTTTAAACAAATTTTTTGAGAGTTTTTCATCATCTCTTTTCTTTGTTTTTTCTTTTTTCATAACAATATAAATGTTTACATGCTCAAGAAGAACTATTAACATAATATTAATATGATTAATGCAAAATAAATATAATCAAACACATTAAAATCTAAAACACTCTGAAAAAATTGAAAAATATATATAATAAATTTCTATCAAAGGCCTAGGAAATCACATAAATGAAGCATAAAATCTGATGGGATTTAAAAAAAATTGCACAATATTATACACATCATAGACAATATTTTTTTAAAAAAAATGAAAGATTATTCTATCAATTTGCTTTAGAATTACTATTTACTAAAACTCGTTTGTATAATAATAAATAGAGAGAGATGGGGGGAGAACTAAAGAAACAATGAAAAAATGAAGAGAGAACAATCGCTATGTATTCTAAAAGATAGGTCAACCTTTTGGTTGCCATGTTATATTATGAATAATATAGATTTTAATATCTTAATCGATATCTAGAATAATCTTAATATATTATTTGATATCTTAATATTTTATTTTCAATATATTTTGAGCTAAATATCTTTATTAGACTAAATATAAATTTTTTTTAAGTTAAACTTTTTAGTTAAGTTAAAGATTAAGTTTTTTATCTAATATATTTTTTTTAAATGATGACGCCTACTATGATAAATTAATAGTATAATATTATTACTATTATATAATTTTTTTAAAAATGGTGCCTTTTAATTTGGAGGTCACGGTGCGGCGCACCTCTCGCATGACCTCAGGGCCCACTGCATGTTGATATATTTAATTTTATTTAAAATATTGAACCAAATGGACAAGATTATCTTCATAGATGAAAATATTTGATCTTCTCAATCAACAATGGCGAGTAGGGAAGGAGAAGTGATCTGCGTCACCGTGAATTTGGAGTTCGCCGATACTCTTCTGCTAATTACTTGTTGAATCTATCTAAATCATTAGAGACGAGAGAGAAACATGTTGGAAATGTTGGTACAAGTGTGAGAACAATGCAATAAAATATACCAAGTGATGTAACTTTTTATAAGTAAAATTGCAAGTATTAGGAGATGCGAAAATAAATAAAATAAATTAAAATTTGCCGAGTCGAGGAGTGCATCTTCCCGCAAGACAAATTCGCCAACGTAGTGCTCGTTTTTCGGCCATCGCCCTGTTGGGATTCTATACTGAAAGCATATATGATTAAGTGTTTCGTACACTGGTATTCATGTATGTATCCGCAACAATGCTCGCTGTCTGATAGAACAATCATACGACGAACTATAATATCCTATTATCTCGCCGATAGGGATGGCCATGTGGTGTAACCACAGCAGGATCATATGGCTCGTTTGACCTAGCAAGATATAAACAGTATCACAGCTGAGACGGTCCCGGGATAGGCTGTCGGTTTAAGCTGCGGCACATCAGTTCATAAGTGGGCTTATCCTGGCTACTTGATGTGTCGGTACATATTTATGTATTGATGGGATCAACAGTGGGATGCGCCGTTCTCATTGACATATGAACGAGCCAGATCCCTAACATACTCTCTGTGATCTTAAATCGTACTGAAGGATAAGGGGCACACACAGATTGACTGCACTTTGATTTACCATGGTGGCGGGTCTTACATGTACCCTTATGCCCGTATTTTGGGTGTTGGCAATTTGTGTGGGGTCTGCTTAGTCTGGATGTATGGTAACATATCCGTTCAGGATGGTGACATTCCCTGATGAGCTCACAAAGGTTCATTATGCTAAACCCTGCAGGTTGAATTATTTAATTCAGGCATAAGTGATAAAAGGTGAGTGGTGTTATTCAGGAAATAAGAAATTAATTAATTGTGGCTGATTGTCATAAGCCAAATTAATTAATGAATGTCTGAAACCTTAAATATGTGGATCAAGTTAGTTTGGTGCAACCCGTTCCTAATAACGTGGTAATAAAGGGGCGAGTCAGTATTGTTACCGTGGTGAAGGTTAAAACAATACTTTATTAATTAATTAAATGTTCTGGGTTGGACATGAGAGAATTAATTAATAAAAGAGGGCCCACTTTATTATTTGCATCTGATCCCTGGTCTGGCCCATTAACTGCTCTCAGCCCATTAGGGTTAGGGTTTCATAAACCCTAACACTATAAATACCCCCTCTCTATTGGATCAACATAATTTTTGGTGTGCACACTTTTCAGTAGCCGTCAGTTCAGAAACTAGGGTTTCAGAACAGACAGAGAGAGAGGGGCGACGGCTGGATCTACGAGGGAGGAGATTGATCGACTTCTCCGGAGCTCGGATCTAACTTGGTAGAATAATCCTCACCAGATTTCCAAGGAGCAAGGGATACAGATCAGAAGATCAGATCTGTAGGAACAAGAGAAGAGATTCAAAAGTTCCATATTCCGCTTCAGATCTGAATAGGTTTTCACCGTTATCATTCTCCGATCTGTCCTGTGGATCAAACGGTGAAACAAGGTATAATTCTATATCCATCCTATGCAATTTATTTTGTAGGAGCATGCATAGGCTTTCGCATGGTTTGTTTAATTGAAATTTATTCCTGGTATCCTAAGAACGATCCTTGGCAAGTGTTTAATTAATGGCAATTAATATTGCCCGTCGTAGACTCAAACCCTACACGCCCCTAAAGGTAAATCAACTTCGTCTTCTACGAGGCAGCACCATGATCGTAGAAGCTCCAGCGAACTGAACGGAGGTGACAACTGAACAAGCTGGAAAAGCTGCAGAAATAATGCAAGTTTTTGGAAGTTGCAGTAATCTGGCTATGTATGGCAACCGGAGACATGCACCTATGTATGCCTATTTATAGGCATGTTCCACATGGGGGAGTCTGATGCTTATGGTTGCAACATCAATGGTAGCATTGACTCAAACCATTACGGGCGGAAGAGTGGAAATGCCTAAATGCATGAATGCATAGCCAATTCAGTTTTCGAGAAAGGTTAGTGCACCTGAAGAGGTAGCTTGTAACTTTAAACCTTTCATCTTCAATGTCATTGGGTACACTGGTGGTTTACTGGTAAGAACACCTTGAACTACTCCTATATCGTATGTACCGAGTCAACAACATTGAAACATTAATATTTCAACTCCATCCGTTCTCACATTTGGTTCCATTTTGGGTCATGGACACCCCCTTTGATTTCATAAGTGTTCATTTGAAGCGGCCTCACTTCCACTTATATAGGTGATCTATTATTCTAAGTATCCTTCCATACTCAACCATCACGAGGTTTTTAGGAGTCATTAAAAGTCAGTTAAGACTTAACCTATACCACATACAGGACCATAACACCTTACTTGTAACTTAAGGAAGGGTAGGTGATATTATCTCTAAGGCATCACCACTAAAGAAAACATCAACTTGCAGGTGCTATCACTTGAACTTATATAGTTTTCCCATCAAACCTAGCTTTTGGGATCTCCAATCATCTAGGTTGGGTATCCACTATACTCATTTATATTGTGGATTTCAATCTCATTCCCCCTAGCAATATGTTCATTTTATCTCGGTTTAACTCTTTGGTTAGCGGATCCGCAAGGTTATCAATTGATTTTACATAATCAATACATATTGGTCCATTCGAGAACAAGAAATCGATAGGCGACACTGTTCAAAGTATACTCCATAGAGATGTAATCGATTGTTTTGGGTCCAATTGCAACTTGTTTATGTATCAACACTTCGACCTTTGCTAAACAACCCCACATCTTATGGTACTTGTAGGATGATTTTCTTCCTTTCAACTAGTCATGAGGGGTTACCTCTTTCCATTTAAGAGGTATCTTGTTAAAGATAGAATTAACTGTCAAAACAGCTTCTCCCTACATATTTTGGGGTAGTCCTAATGATGAGAATCAAGGTGGTCCAAAAGTGAAGAATTTAATTAAGTTATTTTGACTTAATTAAATTATTGAAGGGTCCCAAAATTGAAGAGTTTAATTAAGTCATCTGACTTAATAAAATTATTGAAGTTGCGATTTATGAGAGATAAAGATGTATCAAGATATTGTTGAAGAAAAGAGAAGATTTGATTTGTCTTGATATATCTTGGATATTTTCTAGATTTAATTTTTAGCAAGAATTAATTTTTAGATTTGTTAGGATTTGATTTGATTTCCTAGTTTGATTAGGATTAAATTTGATTTTCTCACTATAAATAGGGCTTCATATTTTCATTGTAATGCAGTTTTCAATTTTCAATTTCAAGTTAATAAAAATTGTGAATTATTTCTCCAATTATGAAAATTTATGAATTTCTGTGAATTACCTTGAAATTAAAAATTTACTTATCAACCGGACTTTCACGTCCGTTTGTGGTGTCTTCACTATATCTATCGTTGTTAGATCAACTCGCTTCTTGGGTTGTAGGAGATTAATTCTGCACTACGGTACTTGAAGGTTTTCGATCCAAAGATATTAAATTTTCCATTGTATCAGTTTTGTTAGTTCAATATTGATAGTTCTTCAGTTTTTTGGGGCGTATATGAGATTCATCTGGAATACATCATTTGAAGGGTCGATAGTTCTTCATCTTCTAGGGGTGTATATGAGATTCATCTGGAATATGTCATTTGAAGGGTCGAATTGGAAGTGTTGAATTTCTCATTCATCGTTGTTGCATTCATGTTTTCCGTTTGAGTCGTTCACCCATCGTATCAAGTTATTAGTTTGCTTATGCGTCGCGTCTGAGTCGTTTCGTTTGATTTCCTAGGCTGCGATCTTAACCTTCCGGCAAGGATCATATTATTTTGGTATCAAAGCCAGGTTGTGTCTTTCTTTGCCTTTTCCTTTCTGATGGAGATCCCGGTGGGCTGAAAGAAGAAGTTTAATTGAAGAAATTTGAGTTGTTTTAATTTAGTTGTTTTTAATTATTTTCGAATTTTTGCTTTATTTCGTTCTTGATATATTAGGATATTTATTAATCTTTTATATAGATTTTATTTCCTTATTTTATTAGAATTTTATTTCCTTCTCAGACAAGGATTTGATTTCCTTATGAAATTAGGATTTGATTTCCTTATTAGATTAAGATTTTATTGCCTTATTGGGATTTGAGTTTGCCTATATATAGGTCTTGTTATGGAACAAATAATTCGGTTTTCAGTTTAATAAAATTTGTGAGGTTTTCTCCTTCAATTCTGAAAGCTCAAATTTTTTAATTTCTATTCATCCATAGGAGTTCGACTTCGACTAATCAATCAGACAGTCATATACATTGGTGGTGTCTTCGCATATATCTTTCGTTGTTAGGTCAATTCGCTTCTTAGGTCGTAGGAGAATTAGTTCTGGACTACGGTACTTGAAGGTTTTCGAATCCAAAGGTGTTGGATCCTTCCATCTTCAGTGTTCAGTTTGCTTACGTGTTGTGTCTGAGTTCTTTCGTCCGAGTTCCTGGGCTAAGATCAAAACCTTCCCGGCGAGGATCGTATCAGGTGGTTTGGAGAGTTGCACTCAAAAAAAGCTTCGGGAGGTCTCTCGCTGAACTTCAGTTCACTGGGTTGCGAACCTTCCTTCTTTGCTTTGGCTTTCTCAAGAAGTCTTGTCAGCTTCCTCATCTTCTCTTCAAGCTCTTCAATTGAGCTCTATTCCTCCTTCTTCTGGTAGGAAGGTGTGGGTGCTGACTTTGATGTAGACGTATGTCCAAAAGATCTGTCAGCTTGGTAAGGCTTTTGAGGCCTTCTCTTGAACTCTCTTTTTGCGAAAAAGGCAGCATATCCTTCTGGATGTCTGCTGACACTTCGCACTACTTCATTCATGTTTTCCATTTGTATGTCCCATTCATGGGCTTGGAGCTGGGCGAACACATCCTTGGTTGTCATCTTGGAGAGATCTTTCTCATTCAAGCTGGTGGCTTTTACGAACTAGTCCTCCTTGGGCATCTTGGAGAGAATTTTCGCATTCATATCTGCAATCTCATATGTTCTCCCCAAGTTTTTCAGCTCACAGATAATAGCATTGAATCTAGCTTCCATTGATTTAACACTAACACCAGGAAGCATTTGAAAAGATTTATACTGATCTACACAGTTTTGAAGCTTTTTTCGCTTCATCTGAGTTGTTTCTTGGCTGAGGGTGCCAAGAAATTCCCACATCTTTTTGGCATTGTTGTGCTCGAGAGATTCAACAACCAGTGGCTCCAGTAAGGATTGAAGGATGAGCTCCATAGCCATTGAATCCAGCTGAAAACAAACTCTGTCGTTGTCCGTCCACTCTGCATAAGGCTTTGCCACTATCTCCTGACCCTCTGCTCCTCCGAGCTGAGTATTCACCTTGGTGATCTTCAGTGGTCCGGTAGATAGAACCTCTGCCATCTCTGGGTGGACATTCTTCAGCATGATCAACGAACGTTTCTTCTATATCTCAAAATTTTCTGATGAGTACTTTGGAAGCTTTCTAATCTGAGCCATTTCTGCGTAACTAAGCTTAAACACACAAAACAGAAACCAAGTGCAGAAAATAGAACCAAGTGCCGAAAACAGAACAAAGTGCAGAAAAACAGAGATCTGGTCCTAAGTGACTCAACACAACCGTAGTCTGTAAGAACCTTGGCGCGTGATACCACTTGTTGGTCCCTAAATTAGAGTGTTAAACTGTGAAGCAGAAGGTTTGTCTATGCAGCTGAAGTATTAAAAGACAGTTGCACTGGTTCGCATAAATAGAGTATAGTCAATTTAGTGTGGAAAAGACTTAAGCTTAGGTCTCTGTTTCAGTTAAGTCAATTTCACAACATATACTCTTCAATACTTGGACAAGTATTGAAGGTTTCAAACGTTAGTTTGTGAAACAGAAAAACAGAGCAAGTATGAATGTAAGCAGTAAACAACACGCAAGATTTATAGTGGTTCGGATCTCAATATCCTACATCCACTCTTCAGACCCAAGGTCTAGATTATTTACTAAGTAAATATAAGCCTCCTTACGATCTATACACATCCCGTCGTCGCCTTCGTCCTCCAGTCAGCTGTGGCACTCACCTAGGAACTCCTTACAGAATCAATCTTCAGGTTGAAGTGGGGACGCACCTCGCAGCCTCTTTCCAGGTGGTTGGATGTTTACTGCTCTTCCCAGAACTTGGGTTGGATGTTTACTGTTCTTTCCAGAACTCATGTGGTTGGCATATGCCCGTGAGAATCAGAATCCCAGACTACGAAACTGACTACTATGAATATATCTCAGAAAGATATATTCACCAATGAAGAGCTTCAGCTTTACAGCTTCAGCCTCGTGCTAGGATAAGTTAGCACGATATAACTTGAGTCAGAGACTCAAGTCTCGTATAAGGAAACACGGAAACTCAAAGAGTTTGTAGAGAGATCCTCTTTGTCGTGTGAAAACTTTAGGATTCTTAGCTCAGAGTTCTTTCAAACCTCGTATGTTGGTTAAACGTTCATAAGTTGATCATTAGCAATTAGAGGTTGAAGTGTAAACCATTTTATAGAGGACTTCCTCAAGGAATTCGAATTTCTGCCCGTTAGACACATAAATGTAGACGTTAGACTCATGGAAGATATTGTCCAATCGTAGCCCATGCCTTAGGTCTGCGACCTGCTTTGCTCTGCTGCGTCAGTGTACCATACACTAACTTTATGTTAGACTAAGTTCTCAGTTTGAGGAACCCAGGTTTGGATAACCTCATACTGACTTACACTTGGGCATATTTAAATGCCTAAGTCTGACTAAGCTTCGATATATTTCGAATAGCTTGATCTTTAAAGGTAGAGGCTCTCGTACTGACTTTCCAAAGTCATTACAACTTAGTCCTCATACTAATTTCCCTAGGTTAGTATGGTAGACCCTCATACTGACTATCCACAATCAGTATGGAAAACACCCTCAGACTGATTTCTCCGGATCAGTATGAAAAACCCTCATACTGACTTCTCCTTAGTCAGTACGGGGAAGCCCTCATACTGACTTCTCCTGGTCAGTATGGTAAACCTTATACTGAGTGCTCCATCTCAGTTTCAGGTTAAGACTGTACTTAGTGAAAACCAAGTTTCAGGCGTGTATATAGTCAATTCTCGAGCATTCTCTTTTGCTCGGTCTTCAGCCTAAATTCTATTACAACTCAAACGATCATATACAAGTATTACAGATTAGAACTCTATACTCTGAAAAACTGACTAAGATGGCTTACAATCTTTGACCCACCAAAGCACAAAAAGTAAGGAAATATTTCTCAAACAAAAATCCTAACAACTAGAAATAACAGTGACCTTTTCACCCCAACAACCGCGATGTTATATTTATATTTTGAAAAAAAATTGAAAAATTCCCTCAATTCACTTTAAATTGGTCGACCATAGACCATTACCAACTCCAAAGGATCGCGGGTCTCACTATTCTTTTTATTAATTATTTAATGATATACCAATAAATTGGTGACATTTGTCTTCATTTTACTGGTCAATTAACTTTGCATAAGAATAATATTCAAATTGATATGTCTTTTAAATAATAAAATAAAAATAAATAATTAATATATCAAAATTCATAATTTTTTATTCTCTTCAAATAAGACTAATTTTGATATATTTATTTTTTATTTTTATATTGATATATATATATATATATATATATATATATATATATATATATATATGTGTGTGTGTGTGTGTGTGTGTGTGTGTGTCAATTATGCACTTAATTATATTATCAAATATCATCTTTTGTAGAATCTTTTCTCTTGATAATTATAATAATTTTTTATTTTACTAATCACTGTATAAGTTATGTATTTTTCTAATATAATTAAAAGTTATTTTTTTAAAAAAAATATCAAATAAAAAAATTATATAAAATGGTGTGGTTGTTGATAAACTTTACAAAAATTATTATGATTGTATTGGATAATGTGGATGAAAGATAAATTAATTAAATATTAAAGTGATTTGATAATTGTCTTATTGCTTGTAAACATAGTCTTATATATTTTATTTCTTCTGGAGTCTTCTGTTGTAGATAAAAAGAGCACAAAAAGAGAGAAGAAAAGAGAATTGTTCTTTTTCTTGCAATTTGTAACCCACGAATAGAAAAATAGAATCTGATAACCTTCTCGTTAAATCTCTATTGTTATTTTACATTTTTTATTTTCTAGGCTGTGGATTGTGTGATCACATAAATCAGCAAATGGGTGTAGAGGCAGCACGTGGCCTGCGCGGGCTACATTGGAAAGATTAAACAATCAATCATATATAGACAAATTTATGCTCAAATCTGCAATAATTCAAAAATAAAAACAACGATCTCTGAACAATTTACATATCAATAACTATAAAAATAAAAACTTAAATCAAAACATGTGAATATATGCAATTGTACAGGCTTAATATATGCAACTTTAACAACAAATTACTACAACTATATATAATTATAAATATTTGTATTGCTTCCAATTGGATCTCGCATTCTACACAAATTCCCAGAATTCAAAATATTTCTCCCACGAACAGGAGGTCTGCCTTTCTCTTTGCCTACATGAGGTTGTAGAAACTCATTAATCCCAAGCACTTACAATGACATGAAATTTATCATTAATTCACATACCAAAGCACGAGATGGCAAGGAGGATTAGAAAGTTGTGACTACTGATGCTTCAAAACATAAGCAAATCCATGGAAGACCATAAATAAAAAAGATAAAATACAAGCATGATTGAATACTTACTATGCCAACACATATATAATATATTCAACAACCAAGAAGAGGAGTTTCTGCATTTACGAAGGGGCTAAGATAGCCATCGAGGAGCAACAACAATTCAGTGCCGACTCCTCCACCCTGCAATATAGTGTTGCCTGGTTGTCCAAACAACGAGCAGCGAACAATGAACGACGAAGGAGTTATCGGCCAGAATGAGTGACAATTGGAAAGGAAGAGGCTGAACGATAAAATTACGATTTATGAATACAGAACGTGAATATTCTAAACTTTTGATTTAGGGTTTAAATTTTATTTTAATTAAATATATGATTTTGATTATAAATCATGGAGGAGAGATTTTAGGAGGTAGTTTTGGAAAGAATATATTTGCAATATATTAATTACCATTAAGTCCTTGATGTAATTTAAAAATAATGAAATTAACTAATAAAATAAAATCAAACATTAAATCTGGACCATTCAAAATATAAAATTAAAGGTCCATATTAGTTCTTATCTCTCATTTGGGAGGAAGTTCACATATGATTACAACTATATATATATATATATATAGAGGAGGAATCATGTAAAAAAAAATCCCCCTGTGAGAAAAAAGAATGAATTGTGTCCATCAGATCTAAAAAAATCAATGGTTGATATTGAATCAAGCAACAACTAAAACGCAATCAAGCAACAACTAAAGCACAATTAAGCAACATTGCAATCAAGCAACAACCTGAATACAATCAAGCAATATCGTAAATGCAATCAAGCATCTTTCTCATTTTCCCACGTTAAGAGTTTTCTCATTGGATCCGCTCCCTATATATATATATATATATATATATATATATATATATATATATAGGGTAGTGATCAGGTCAGAA
>JAPKLW010001090.1:116088-139937 GCA_026898455.1 Plectranthus barbatus
AGGTCAGAATAAGAGTTACTATGAGAAATAAGAATAAATCTCGCGCGTCCATCTCATCAAATCGACGAACAGGATTCATTCTTAGCAAATTGAAAAACGCGGCATTTTTGCCCCAATATCCTGCAGTTTTAGCCTTTAAAGGCTAAAACTGTAAAAATACTCAAACACAAACAACAACCTACTTTTTTAGCCCGATTTACTTCATTTTTAGCCCGATTTACTTCATTGTTAGTCCGATTTACTTCATTTTTACATATATACGAATTTTTTAAAAAAATTAAACATTTACAAAGACCAACCACAAACCTACCACATCCTGCAGTTTTCCTCACTTTTACTTCAGTTTTGAATAAACACAAATTAAAAAAAACTAAATGCAATAATATCAAATATCGAAATTTACACAACTGCTACACGGTTTCATTATTACATCGTTCCATCGCAACTTTTCAATACACTTCTCGAAAAAAACTCTTCACATTCAACAAAATCTCAATTCCTCTCTCAAAATTTCTTCAGACATTCGACGGTTTTCTCTGGAATTCTACTCGCTTTCGCCAATTTCAAATAAATGAACCTGTAAGATGAAAAAATGAACAATGTTAACACTAAAGTTGCACAATAATAAAGGAAAAATGAACATTTGAATAACACAATTTTTTTAAAACTATCAACACAATTTGGAATAAATGAACATGAAAGATGAAAAAATGAACAATGTTAACACTAAAGATGCACAATAATAAAGGAAAAATGAACATCTGAATAACACAATTTTTTTAAAACTATCAACACAACTTAGAATAAATGAACCTGAAAGATGAAAAAATGAACAATGTTAACACTAAAGATGCACCATAAGAAAGGGAAAATGAACATCTGAATAACACAATTTTTTAAAAAACTACATTCATGCACGAATCAATTACAAACAGAGTCTAGAATTCAAAAACAAGATCAAATCATCTCCTAACATAAAAAAACATCAATAGAACCATGAATACTAACGAAAATAAAAAATACAAAGTATTAAACTTACCTTCAGATGATCGATCAGACATGTCCTCTTCAAACGACCGAACTCCAAAATCAAAAATAAAACTCAACAACAACCACAATTTCGAAGCCGAGAGCGATCACAAAATCCAAACCCAGAAACAAAAAAAATTCGATCGAGAGAAGATATATAAATTGAATCGGACGAAGGAGGAATAAGATATCAGAACGCGCGAAATAAGGCATACAAAATCTAATTAAATATGGAAACATATACCTTTTAAATTTTAAAAACCATAAAATTACAAAAATAACCTTTATGAATCAAAACTGCAAGATAATCGAGGAAAACTGCACACGGACTAAAATTGATCATGAGCGTTGATATCACAAAATCAAAGGCTGGGATTTATTCTCATTTCTTATTCTAAAAACTAATCTCATATGATCACTACTCTCTCTCTCTCTCTCTCTATATATATATATATATATATATATATATATATATATATATATATCAACAGATATATAGTTGATGCATGCCGGCTAGTGGTGGATCAGAGACATAAAATTAGAGTAAAATATATAAATAAATTGAAATAATAATAAATATGTATATAATAAATAAAAAATAAAAATTTGGGTTATAGTTGTACCCACCTGATAATCACGTGATTGCTCAATCATATCTTTTTTACGAATAATTATTCTATTTTAAATATCATTGAAGTATTTTATTATTTACAATAAAATTAATTGTTAATATTTGAAAATGTCCTTTTTTATAAAATATGTAATGAAAATGTTATCTTTTATAAACATGTTTAAGAAATGCCCTAAAGTACATTTTCTGACATGTTTTTATGTTTAACAATCTAACCTAAACAAACATTTGTGTGATGATATCGATTTAATTAGATGAATTGATGTATTAATATTTGATTGGGTTCGAAAAAAGATAAAAATATAGAAGAGATAGGGTCCCGACCGGTTTAGAGCGGTGCCGACCAGTCTGAACCGGTGGTCCCGACCACTTCAATTTTTTTTTTGATGCCGACCGGTCGGCATGCGGTGATGACCGGTCATCACTAAAAACATTTTTAAAAAAGTTGATGCCGACCGGTTCTGCTCGATGCCGACCGGTCGGCATGCGGTGATGACCGGTCTGAACCGGTCAACATCCCTCCCTCCCTATTTTTTTTTTAAAAAATTGGATTTTTTTTGTTTTATTTTATGAATTTATTTTTCAACAATAATTTATGACATTTTGTTTTATATTTCATTTGATAAAGTTGTGTTTGATGAATTGTTACTATCAATGAATAGTGTTTGCACGCATGCTGCAAGGCAATTCTAGCATTTTTTAACTAAATCAATGAACATTGAATTCACTTGATGAAAAATACAATGAAATGCTCGTGAACACTGAATTCACTTGTTGAAAAATACAGTGAAATTGAAATTAATCGTACGCAGAAATGACGTTACCTCACTGCACTACACTGTACTAATCAATTCAATCAATTTATTTTTGTAGACTTTGAAATCATTCATTGAATATATAGCTAACTCTTTACTTTATATATTCACATTCATGTCCAAAATTTCATTCACCGCAGAAACAAAAAAAATTCTATCATCATTTTGCCATTCATTATTTCTCTCTGCCCTTTTCAACCCATTTTCAAGCATTTCAAATGGGGAATTGATGCAACATATTTTTGCACTATAATGGGCATTTCGATCATTCGTGGCACTATATTGGTGGCCAAGAACGATTGATTTACCTATCAATGGCTAATATATCAATAGTTGCATTGAGAAGCACCATTCAGACGATTCTTGATGCAGAAGATATTGGAGGTGAGTACAATATCTATTATACATCTCAAACTCAAAGCGAAAGAAATGGAGCATCATTGCTGACAGAGAATGCGGAGCTGCAACGACTCAATTTTTTACTCGGAGCCTGATATTTATATTATTATGAATCCTACAATCAACACTGGTGCTGGGACTTCTCAACGGGAGCCATCCCCCTACATCCCGTTTGTATCCTCAGTCAGTCCTCCACCATATGCTCGTTACAGACCAACTGAATAAGAACTTCAAAGATTTGCATCTTCTATGCATTTTGATATTGGTTCTGAAGGTGGAAGTCGGGGTTCACGTATTCCTGACTTGAATGATGAGCTCCATGAAGATCATAATGATGATGAGGAGGCTGACTTCAATCCTGAATACCATACAGGAACTGATGGTGGTGTGGTGGAAGAGGAAGCAGACGACGAGGCTGAATAAGATTCAGTTCCATCCGGATCTGATTCTGATAATGAAGGTGAAAATTTCTTGATGGGTTGCACAGTTGCAGAATTTTCTGCATGGATCAGATCAGCGGGAGGTATGAGTGCTTTTATTTCAAATCTTATGCCCACTAACTCCCTACTAGAAGGTTGTCCAATACAAAGTGATATGAATAATTGGCTAGTACCAAATATGCCAGTGGATACGACCGAGGCACCTGTTGTGAGAGATGTGGCATCCATACTTGATCAGGAATTGAGTTTGGGTGCCATGTTCTGGAAGAAAGATGATTTGCTAATTTATGTTGGTTTGTGGCATATGGAGCATCATCAAGAGTTTAGAGTGAAGAAGTCCGATAGTATCCGTGTCGATTACATTTGCAAAAGAAGTGAGAATTGTTCATTTCATATACGAGCGAGGTGCAGGGATGGTTGCTGGATTATCCGCCACTTTCAACCAAATCATAATTGTATGTTGAATCTTGCGGGCATTGGATCCAGAAATATCCGTTCAAAAGTGGTGGCTGCGTATTTTGCTCGAAGGATGCATCGCCAGGGTCAAATCATCAAACCAAAAGCAATAATGGCCACCGAACTTTAACGAATTCTTGGGATTCGGGCGAGTTATGTTGTTGCACTGCGATCCAGAAATGCAGTCATTTCCCTGATGTAGGGCAGCATAGTGGATTCTTTTAAGCTCTTGCCTAGATATCTCGAGGTGCTTCGGCAGTACAATCCCGGCATGGTGACAGATCTGGATATTGCACCAGATGGAACATTCCGACATTGCTTTGTGGCACTCGGTGTGTCCAGGTTAGCTTTCAACAACAATTTGTTAAGACAAGTCATTGTCATTGATGCCACACACTTGAAGGGCAGAAGCAAAGGCATCTTATTGGTTGCTGTTACGAAAGATGGAAATGAAAATGTTTTTCCACTGGCTATTGGTGTTGGGCCAATCGAAAACGATGAGACTTGGACCTGGTTTCTCTCTAGATTGAGAATGTGTTTTACAGTCAGCGAACAATTGTTAATTGTTTCAGATCAGCACGTTAGCATTGACAATGCAGTATATCCGCGTACGGCACACGATCTCTGTTTTTATCACCTGCAAAATAAATTGACAACCCATGGTCAGACCATTATGAAGCTGTACCATCGTGCTGCTTATGCTTATCGATTGTCGAGGTACAGGCAGGCAATGGATCAAATTCGACAATCAAAACCTGTTGCATACGATAAGCTCATTTCAGAGGGTCCTGAAAGGTGGTGCAGGTCGAAGTGCCCAGTCCGTCGTTACAGTTTCTTAACTTCGAATGCAGCCGAAGTTTTCAACGCAAGGTTGCTTGTAGATTGCCCATATGTTGATTATTAATACATATCGAGGTATACTGGAACAATGGTTTGATCAGAGGCGAGCAAAGGCGAATGGAAGAGTTGATGAGTTAACAGAAGAGGCAGTGCAAAAGGCATCTCCGCTGTCTGAGATAACTCATACACATCAGGTTGTGTCAATCTCTACCAATGAATTTAAGGTTACTGATGGAGACAAAACTTGGAAGGTCGATTTGACGGCATGTACTTGTGAATGTCGTGAGTTTCAACTGGACCTGATGCCATGCTGACATGCAATGGCTGCGATTCGGTATGATTTTCTACTATCATTTTCATTACTTAAATACTGCGACAAGTCATTGTTTTTAAATTTTTGCAGCGGGGTCAACTTGTACGAGTATATTCATAATTACTACAAGACGAGTACCTGGCGCGAGATTTATGATGGTACTGTGAATTCTCTTCCTCCCGAGGATGAGTGGGAAGTTTCAGATGAAGCTGCATCTCTCCTGGTGAAACCTCCTATTATTACACGTCAAGCTGGTCGTCCCATAAATAGTCGACGTCCCTTCACAGCAGAACAGTCGCAAACATCTTCTAGCAGACAAAGAGCCCATAAAAAATGCAGCATTTGTAAATCAGAATCGCATACGAAGCGTACCTGTCCTGATAGAGTTGCAAACAATTAATTATTGTAAAAGTGCTTCAAATATCATGTTTCAAAAATTATAATATTGTAAAAGTGCTTCAAATATCATGCTTCAAATAGTCTAACAATGATCAAATACATATAAATCAAATAAACGAGAAATCAAATAGTCTAAGGGCAATCAATCTTCTGAATAATGCAGTGCCATCCGAACGATCCATCCACTGTGGACTCGGGTACCCGAACATCAACATCTCTAATGCTGCGCATGCATAAGTCGAATGATGCGCTCCGTGTTGGCCCTTGAAATACATCAACCTACTAAAAGCCCATATCTCTTGAGGCCACGTTTAACAATCTCAATTTATTTTTCTCCCAATACTCGTCTGCCTTCAAATAAGTAATCATATTGCTTGTCATCTTTCTCAATTCTACAAAAACATCTTGCAGAACCCTTGCGCGGTTAGCATCATCATAGGGGTCAATCATGGAGGCAGTCCAAGTCTGGATGTTCATATGCACGGTATACCAAACACCCCGAACATAACAAGGTATAATGAACTACAAAGCAAAGTAAATATATTAATAATTGATGCATAAAGACAATATCCAAATAGATAATAGAAAACTAATCGTATCAGCCTCGAACCAATCTTTAGATGTAATGCAATTAGTACCATGGATGAACTGCAATAGAGCAGCTGATTCCTGAGGCCTCGGGCCCTGCCTTCTTGTCCAATAATCTCTTTTCATTAAGTCCTACAAACATTAAACACGAAAAATGTCAATATAAATGATGTTCGAAATTAAATAATTAGAATTACAGAAATACTTACGAAGAATTGAGGTCGAATAATCCGAATCCTATGATCAAGCTGATAGAAACTCCTCTGCAGTGACTGGACATAGCAATTGATCACCTCCATAGATAACGGCTCTTTCATATTCTCTATAAAAGAGGAAAAAGATTGTGGCCACTCTGTATTATCGTTAAAGGATCTCCTGATAATTCCTTCACTCATGCGTCTATACGCATCATAGTTGTCCTCTAACGTGTAACTGATTCCCATGGGCCGTCCATCATCGCCCTAAATATGAAAAGAACATTAAACATCATATGATTAAATTAAAGAAATTGTTGGTCCGTAAGATCAGAGTCGTCGTGATTAAGATAAAACTCCCAAATGAATTGCAGCGGAATATTTAAACGTTCACTTGCACTTTAAGTTATTTTCAAAGATTATTTAGCTCAACTAGACTTAGGTTTTCTTGTAGGTATACACTAGCAACTCTGTTGCTAGGTTTCAAAACACAGTTCAATCGTTAATCAATAAAACAGTAAACAAGATAACGACACCAAGTTTATAGTGGTTCAATCAATAGATCTACGTCCACTCCTTAGCTGAAACGCTAAGAATTTCACAAAGTAAGTATACGGTGTACAAGGATTCGCCTCTCAAGTGAAGTTGGCAGTGAGCTTTCGGGCTGGCTACTTCACGGCTATCCTCCGTTACTCCGAACTCCTCAAGCGTAGTTCCGGCAGAGTCAAGGGCACACCTTCGTCAAACTCACCTTTACTACTTTTGGAAGGTTTATAGTTCCTTCTGAACTTTTCTTCGAGAACGGCTAGACGCCCGTCTTAATCAATCCCTTTTCGGTGAATTGATTGCTGGATACTTCCAATAAAGGAAGGTATCCCAATGATTGAAGATTCTTGAGCAACATCAAGGAATCTCTTCAATGGAGTGTCAGATATTCAATAGAAACACTCTGGTAGTTGAAGGCTTTGAATGTCTTTCGATTATGACTTTCAACTGACTGCTCTCAAGCTTTTTGCTTTTGTCTTAGGAATCTTTCGAGTGTGAGTTCATGTATTGAATGAGCAGTAGCCTTTTCTCTCTTTTGGACTCGTCTTTTATGCCTGGAGATTCAAAACTTTGAATCTCCATGCCCGTTAGACACAACGGATCCATTGTCCAAAAATGGGTAGACTTTTATCAACTTTTCTGACTTCGTACAGGCTTTCCGACCTACTTCTGAAAACTCAAGTCCTTGCGCGCAAGTTTGTCAGAACGGTGGTGTAGCAGCCGTTATATGTTGTCTTCGCTTTGCTGAGCTTCTTCGGAACGACCTGCTAACTTTCTTTAGCAATCTGCTAGATGGACTGCTGACTGCTCAGCAGTTGCTCTTCTGATTTCTTCGACTCCGGATTGCTAATGTCTTTAGCAATCTGCAATGTGCTAGCAAATGCTGATTCCTCAGCATTCTGCTGCCATGTACTTCTATCTTCTTTAGCATTCTCCAGTGTTTGCTGGAAGTGCTTCTAGCAGCCTATTCTATTACAACTCAATATTTACCCTATACAGGACATTACAAGAGTTGCTAGACTATGCTAGAGTTAAGCAATTGATCGACCATCTACTAAGGTTTGATCCAACAAAACCTTTTACAATATAATCCTAAGGGAGATTTAGGAATAATTTCCCAACAATTTCCCCCTTTTTAGTGCAATCAAAGCTTACTATCGATTGCTGAGACTTAGCAGAAAAAATATGAGTTACAAGGAATGCTAGACAAACTATCTCAGAATCTTATCAACTTTAAGTCCCTAGCAAGATGATTGATTTTAGATAAAATTCCCCCTCAAAATATGCTGGGAAATATTCTCTCTCAATAAAACATAGGTAAATGCTGCAAAGAAAGTATGCTAGAAATCCTAGCATTTTTAAGAACAGCAGACATTTACCAACCAATCACCAACCAGCAAAACATAGTATCCACATTCAAATTTGTTGAATACACAAAAAGTGTATGTCAACTAGAGCACGCACACAAAAAATCAGAAGTGGACAATAAGATTTTGTCACGAATCTGATGATTTCATATATGATTTTGAAAATACAGGTACAGTGAAATCAATCAGAAGCAAAAGAAAATGTGAGCTAGAAAGGGGTAACCTTAGCTCTATGCATCAGGTGGAGGCTTCGATGCATCAGGTGGAGGCTTTGTTTTGTCAATTGAGTCCAATCTGTTCATAGTCAGCGCCATGAACTTCTCAACACGTGCTTGATGAGCCGCTCTCTCCATTGTCTCTCTTTCCATCCTCTTCTCCAGCCTGGCCTGTAGGATTTCCAACTCCTTCCTTGCTAGTTCAACCTCTTCTTCCTTCAATCTAGCATGCTCAGCAATCCATTGTTCTTCCCCCTCTTTGATCGCATCAAAGTAAGAGTCGGAGAAGGATTTGTGTTAACGTCCCTTCTGATTGTCACCACATCAGTCTGTACCGTAGAGACGGTTTCCTCCACGTGTGTGATTGTCTCCTTAACCTGAACAACCTCTTGCAAAAACTTCGGTGACTGAGGACTTAACTTAAGAAACCACACCCCTAACATCAGCAATCTCCTTCTTGACTTCTTCAACCACCTTGGCTTGCTGGATGTCACGTTGGTGCAGGGCTGTGTTGATCAAGGACACAACGTAGGATTGGAGATTTACTTGCACAGGTTCAGCAGAGATGGGGGCATCAGAAATAGTTAACTTTGTTCCTGCTATAATGTTAGGATTCGCAACATGTCCACCATCGATTGTCATAGCAGTAGACTCTAGAACTGAAACCTCAAGACCTTGAGGATTTGCTTCCCCTGCAATTGGAATAGCAGGTTCCTCAGCAACCACTTCGTTCACAATCTCCATCGAATCTCCCACCAAATCATGAGCTTCAGTGGCTTGGAGTGAGGCAGCAGCTTGGTTAAACCCTTTGTGAAATGCAACCATTTCAGTAAAGCGTTGTCTTTTGGCTTCTTCTTCCTTAGCTTGTTCAATAGCTGCCAGCTCCATGCTTCTCACTCGTTGCTTCTCCTCATATGCAGCTTTCTGTTTTTGGTATGCAGCAACAGCTAGTGTTTGACGTTTGGTTAGTTGAATATGTGCAGCAGAGCGTTCATCCAGTGCAAAAGCTAATGGAGGCAACGACTTGGAAGCAGAAAACAGTCGATGAGCTTGAATGACTTTCAACCTCTCCATCACCTGTTTATCTGTAAATTGCTTCGTACAGGGAGGTTGATCCATCCAGTCATTCGCCCAAGCCTCCTCTGAGCGCCAAAAATTTAAACCTTGCCTGGAAATAATGATCATCCTTTCTTCAAAGCACAACTCGTGCATTATGTACTCATATGTTTTCCATCGCTAATGTCTTTAGCAATCTGCAATGTGCTAGCAAATGTTGATTCCTCAGCATTCTGCTGCCACTGTACTTCTACCTTCTTTAGCATTCTCCGGTGTTTGTTGGAAGTGCTTCTAGCAGCCTATTCTATTACAACTCAATATTTACCCTATACAGGACATTACAAGAGTTGCTAGACTATGCTAGAGTTCAGCAATTGATCGACCATCTACTAAGGTTTGATCCAACAAAACCTTTTACAATATAATCCTAAGGGAGATTTAGGAATAATTTCCCAACATAAATGTTAATACGTTACATCAAATACCTCCAGTTCAATATCGCGTGCAAGCAAATAGGTGACCTGGCTTGAAGAAGGATGATCCAAATCAGGTCTGTGCTGGCGAGACTGGCGGTCTACACTGCGTCTGCTCTCAGTAGAACGATGGCCGGTACTCTATCTCCTCTCAGCAGTCCGATGAGACACACTCAGACGTGGCTCGGTCCCAATATTAAAATGCTCCGGGCCAACTAAATTAGTATCTCTATGGACCTCTCGGTCTACAAATGTGCTAGGTTAAGCAGAAGTGCTAGGTCTAGCAGAGTGGTGGGAGCTAGGTCTAGCAGAGTGGTGGGAAGTACTGGGCCTCTGCTCGGGACTGTCCATCTGTATCCCTCGCCCAACTGACCTCTGTCTAGCATCAGTACGGTTACCACATCGCGCTGAATTGAACATATCTGTGACTACTCGGGTCACATGAGGAATTACTCTATCTGTTATTGCATTGTTCACCGCAACATCAACCGCTCTATGCACCGCAGCATCAACTGCCTCAGTAACTACAGCCCGAATCCTATCCATAACGGAACGAGATGGCTAAAATCTCCTAGACTCACTAGACTCCCCACTAGATGAAGTTCTATCCCTGCTCGAACGAGTGCGCCTATGGGATGCTCTCGAGCCTTGCCCCTGAGACTAGGATTGTGCCCTAAAACCTCCCTGATCACCACCCTCATCTCCCACATTATCTCCTTGATCCCCTTGTCCTCGAGAGCCCTGTCCTATATAAATGCTCTGTGATCGACGATCACCTCTCTGTCCGACAGGACGTACTGGATTTTTTGGTCATCGGAAGTTAACACTTAGGGACTCCTCCAACTGAGAAGAAATGTAGTAGAAAAGCTCTTGTACAATCGAAAATGGGATTAGGTTGGCAAAAACTTGAATCTACAATAAAACAAAATACAGTTACAAAAATTGTTAGTTTACAAATAAGTAATTTAGATGCATGCATACCTGTTCACTGGCAAAGAAGCCTTGCCAATCAAGCGTAGCTGGCCTTGTAAACTTCCACTTCATAAATCGGGGAATTAGAGTTGGATTCTCCAAAATGGCACAACTACCACCCAAGTCCGGAATGGCCTCATAGGCCCAAACCTACAAAATATTTCTTTGATTTATAAATCATCAACTTACGATATTTAATAAATACAGTAAAAAATTAAATTATACCTGCAGAATCCAATAGTACCGCCCAAATGAAGAGTCCCTTTTGCTTCTATCCTCGTGTGAGCTTGCTCTAAATAGTATGCTAAAGACATATACACATATGCCCCCCCACGAAAATTGGTTCCAACTAGTCCTATTATCTACCAAAACGAAGACCTAACTCTCGATCTTACGTTTTTCAGAAAACCCTAACACAAAGCTCCACATGGCTAATATATTAGCCACTCTCAAATACAGTTCATGATTATTCTGGTGAACTAAACCAGCCTTAAATTTCTTTAATAAGTCCTTAGTTGTGATAGATTTACCACCACAGAACAACCTATACACCGACGAATCAGAAGGATCATGATCAACACATGGATCAAAATGAGTGGGTCCAAATGTCAAACCGGTCACTAGTACAAACTCACCCACCCCTAAAGAAATAGTTTGCCCACCAATATGAAACCATAAAGCTTTTGGGTCGTGACTTCTAATTTGGTAACTTAACAGTTGCAGTAATCGCTGCGAGGCACTAGGTCCATTTTTTCCAAATTAACAAATTTTCAAATGGCCCATTCATAAAATTAGTCACCAAATTATCACCCCCTATTGAATACAACGTGTCACTAATTGTCTCTATTGTCGTGACCTTAGTGTATAAATTAATCTTACAAGTTACATTACGTAAAGCGGGTCTAATAAATTCAACCTGCACAAATACATTACAAAATAAACAAAAATCAACCTAATGTTCAATTCCAAAAACAACATAACCTCAATGTTAACTTCCAAAGCAACATACCAATGGAGAGAGATACAATTGTTCTAGCATAAATAGCAAGAATCACACTCATGTTCACTTCCAAAGCAACATACAAATGAAGAGAGAAACGAATTTCATGCCATAAATTTTGAATTTCATGGCAAAATTTCAACAAAATTAGAGATAAATAATACGAATATGAGAAAGATACAATCAAAATAAAGCTATAAATGGAGATAAACCAACTTACCTCAGCCATTTCTTAAAAATTCGATGCCGACTTGGTGAAATGCAGGTTGCCGACAGGAAGAATGGGGAAGAAGAGCAAAACACGAGCAATGAAAATGAAAGGGTCTTGCTTCAATAATGTAAGTCAAAACTTAAAAATTTGAGCAAAAAAAAAAGGTGCAGTCGGCACCGTGCGGTCCATCGATCGGCACCGTGCCTGACACGGTCGGCATTGCTGACGGTGCCGACTTCATCTTTTTTTGGCTTTTTCCCGTCGGCATCGAGTAAATTATTCTCTCTATTTTTTTAAAAAAAAAATTGAGTAGGGATAGGATAAGACAAAAGTTTTATGGTTTCAAAATTTTTATGATTTGAATATAACAACGTTTTCATAAAAAATTCAAACGAATTCATTCAAACTGTCAGAAAAATGTACGATGGGGTATTTTTTAAAGTTTTTCATAAGAGGGGGTATTTTGTGGATGTTATATTGCAAAAAGGGGCATTTCGGATTTTTTTTCTCTAAAATTAAAATAATACTCCCTCCGTCCCATTAGATTAGTCCAGTTTGTTTTCGGCACAGAAACCAATGTTTGTGAGTGTAGTGGAGTTAATATTTTATTGATGTGAGGAGATTTTTTTCCATTTTAGGAAAGTGGATTAATCTGGTGGGGCAGACGAAAATAAAAATATGGACTAATCTAGCGGGACAGAGGGAGTAATAAATATACATATGTAATAAATAAAAAATAAAAATTTGGGTTATAGTTGTACCTAGGGTTGTAAATGAGTCAAACTGTTTGTGAGCTACTCGAATCTTGACTCGATAAAAGCTCGTTCGAGCTTATTTAGAGAAACTCGTTTATTAAACGAACCAAACTTGAGCATCATAGTATTCGACTCGTGAGCAAGTTCGTTAACTAAAATTATTAAGAAATATAAATTAATTAATTTTACAAAAATAATATTTTCATGATTTAAGAATAACAATAATGATAGATCTTTTTAATAATGAAAAAATTTTAGAATTTGAGCATGGATATAATATAAATTTAGAAATAAATAACTTTTTCTTTCAAAATAACAATTAGTATTTTAAATATATTCCAAATTTAGAAAGTTCGTTTAAGCTCGATTAAGTTCGTGAACATCAAAATATTCGATAAAAAAGCTCGATGCTCGACTCGATACTAAATGAGTCAAACTTGAGCAAAACACTACTCGGCTTGACTGAGTTCGATTATACCCCTAATTGTACCCACCTTCCTATGTAGATACACCTCTAATGCCGGCCAATAGATTATCACCTGATTGTTCAATCATATCTTTTTGACGAATTAATAACTATTCTAATTTAAATATCATTGAAGAATTTTATTATTTACGATAAAATCTTTAGTTATTAAGGAAAAATAAACTTAAATCATTTTGTAAAAACAAATATCTTATTTCTTTAAAAAAAAACATAAAGATCTTGTATTTACCCCAAGTCTCTATTGTTAATCTGGTGAACCTAATTCTCATAGAGATTGAATCCATTTATTTTTTCTTTCACCCCTTATTTTAAATTCTAAAGTTAGGAAATCTCTTAAATCTAATATCAAAAAATTCATATACACTCAAATAAGATTAGAATGAGCTCGTGAGTTACGAAATATTTAATAATAATAATCGAAGCTAACCTTAATAATAACTAAGTAGTACATGAACAAAATATTAGTCGACTATTGTTGTGATTTGCGCACGCCCAACACCAAGAACACACAATACACAAACACAATCACAACTCGCGGGTTACGTGGTTCACCGGAGATCTGGCTACATCCACAGGCAGGTAAAGGAGTATATTATTGATGCACCAAGTATAGAAGCTTCGCTCAATCTCACTGATTCACAAGAGAATCAGATCTCACAGCTCAGACTCAAAAATTTCAGAAAAACGAATGAAGAAGACGACCCAGCTGCTGTAACTAACTAACAAAAATATTCACTCGCTTCCTATCCAAGACCTCCACGTGTTTTATATCTCTCACTCTACAAAATTAAAACACGCTTCTATAAGTAGTAGTAACTCATGCAACCGGGCTTCACAAATACAGACCCGCACACATACGCGCATACGTACACGCCCATGCACCAATTCATGCAGCCACCACCAACAAAACTCCTTCCTGGCTGCATCACTCTCACCCGAACCTCCACTTCCTGCCCCTTAGTCCCATTACAAGACCCAAATGAGCAGCCACCACCAACAAAACTCCCTCCTGGATGCATCACTCTCACCCGAACCTCCACTTCCTGCCCCTTAGTCCCATCACAGGACCCAAATGACTGATCCCACAGGATCAGCCCAAACCCATCAACTTTAAGCAGTGCTGAAACTTAGCCGAGGGAATTGACTTAGTTAAAGCATCTGCTGCATTCTCAGCTCAGATGTATGCACCTTCTCAAGATATATCCAACCTTTCTCAACAATGTCTCTGACAAAATAGAACCGATCGTCTATGTGTTTAGACTTGCTGTGAAAAATTGGGTGCTTAGCCAAGTGCAAAGCACTTTGGCTATCACATAAGATAGTGATTGACTGCTGACCAATCCCTAATTCATTTGATAAGCCTCTGGTCCATATAGCTTCCTTAAAAGCTTCTGTAATCGCCATGAATTCAGCCTCTGTGGTGGATAAAGCAACCACAGACTGTAAGTTTGATTTCCAGGAAACTGCTACACCAAACAACTTGAAAATAAAGCCAGTTTGGGACTTCCTCGTGTCTACACTTGCAGCATAATCAGAGTCAACATACCCCAGAATAGGATCACTTCCATAATCAACTTGTTTTTCAAACCTCAACCCTTTATGTTTAGAACCCTCCAGATACCTTAACACCTCCACATAAAACATACCAATGTCTCATTCCTGGTTCTGCCATGTATCTACTAGTTATGCTCACAGCATAGCAGATGTCAGGCCGGGTACATATCATCAAGTACATAAGACTCCCTATGAGACTAGCATAAGGTATCTTATTCATCTCCTCTCTCTCTCTTGAGCTGAATTTGGCTTCATATCTTGGCTCAGCTTAATGTCTTCACTCACTGGTATAGATAATGATCTAGATCTCTTATCAATGAACTTATCCAGTACCTTAGACAGATAGTTCATTTGGGTTAACTTCAGGCTTCCACCCACTCTATCCCTCAGAATATCCATGCCAAGGATTTTAGAAGCCTCTCCAAGATCCTTCATATCAAACTCCATAGAAAGGTATGTCTTGACCTGTTTAATATCAGATACATGCTTCCCTGCAAGAAGCATGTCATCAACATAGAGTAGCAAGTAGATGAGACTTTCATCTGTGGACTTCTTGAGGTAAACACACTTATCAAAATCAGATCTCACAAAACTAATGTTCAGCATGTGGGAATCAAACCTTTTGTTCCACTGCCGAGGGCTTTGCTTCAAGCCATAGATAGACCTTTTCAACAAGCATACTTGATCTTCTCTTCCCTTTTCAACAAAACCTGGAGGCTGGTCCATATATGTAACCTCTTCAAGTTCTCCATGTAGAAAAGTTGTCTTCACATCTAACTGATGCAGTTTAAGGTTCAACTGGACAACCAAGGCTAGCAAAATTCTGATAGAAGTATGCTTGACCACAGGGGAGAAGATTTCATTGAAATCAATTCCTTCTCTTTGTGTGTAGCCTTTTGCTACAAGCCTTGCCTTGTATCTCACCTTCTTTTCCTTGGTATTTTCAACCTTCCTCTTATACAGCCATCTGCAGCCAACACATGTTTGACCCTTTGGTTTATCAACCAATACCCAGGTTTTATTATCTTTCAGAGAGTCCATTTCCTCATTCATTGCCTGAGTCAACAGCTCCTTTTTTGAACTACTGCAGGCTTCCTCAATTGAGTTAGGTACATCTTCTTGGAATTTCTGGGCAATATTAAGGCTTAAGAACACAACATCTACCTCAGAGAATCTCCTAGGAGGGTGGATCTCCCTCCTCAATCTATCTTTGGCTAGCATGTAGTCTTTAAGAGGCACATCAGGTGCCTGGGATGACTGAGTCTGCTGTTCAGACTATAGTTCTACAGTGGTTTGTGTGTCTTCATGCATTTCATCAGATACAATCACTTGAGTATCTCTGCACTCATCTTCCAGACCAACTTTGCTAGATGTATCACTTCCTTGCTTTAGACTCCTCTCCAGCATAGGCATTCTAGCCTCATCAAATATCACATCTCTTGATGTGATTACCTTCTGCTTCTCCAAACTCCAAACCATGTACCATTTAATTCCACTGGGATATCCAAGCATAACACACTTGAGAGCTCGAGGATCTAGTTTATCTTGTTTTATATGAACATAGGCCAGGCATCCAAAAGGTTTTAGTATGGAATAATCTGGTTCCCTTTCAAACCACAAATGATCAGGAACTTTGAAACCTAGGGCTGTAGATGGGCTCTTATTCACCAAATAACATGCAGTAGTAAGAGCCTCTCCCCAAAATCTCTTTGATAATCCATAACCTGATAGCAAACACCTCACTCTTTCTAAGAGTGTTCTATTCATCCTTTCTACAACCCCATTTTTTTTAGGGTTGTAGGGGATTGTTTTGTGCCTCTTAATTCCTTTTAGTCTGTAGAAAGAATCTAGTTCTTCAGATAGGAACTCAAGTCCATTATCCGTTCTTAGACATTTGACTTTCAGGCCCTTTTCATTTTCAACCAAACTGCACCAGTCTTTAATCTTATCTGCTGCTTGATCTTTTGTTTTCATCACAAAGACCCATACCTTCCTGGTATGATCATCAATTAAAGACAGAAAATACCTTGCACCTCCAAGTGTCTCTGTCCTTGAAGGGCCCCAAATGTCTGCATGAATGTATTCCAAAGGAGCCTTGCTTCTATAGCAGCTTGGCTTATAAGGAAGCTTCTTGCTTTTTGACAGCAAGCATTCTTCACAATTTCCCAGATCTGCATCAGGGCTGTACTTGATCAGCCCTTGCTTCCTTAACTCTTCCAATCCTCTCCTACTTATGTGGTCAGTTCTCAAATGCCACATCTTAATATCTTCTTCATGGACAACATCAACTTGTCCAGAAACCGTCCTAGCAAACAGATAATATATGTTGTTAATTCTTCTGCATTTTAGGATGTCCACCTCTCCTTTACAGACAGTAATCTGGCCTCCATCCCCTATAAACTTGTATCCCTTGGCTTCTAGAGTGCCAAGAGGGATGAGGTTTCTCTTGATTTGAGGTATATACCTCATAGCAGATAGTAACTTCTCTTCACCCTTGTGATTTTAAATTTTGATTGAGCCTACGCCCTGAATCTGACACACTTGATCATTACCCAAAACCACGGAGCCCATGTCCTTCATTTCAATGTCTGTGAACCAATCCAACTTGTAGCACATGTGGAAAGAGCAGCCAGAATCTAAGATCCAACCATCACATGAAGAATCAACAATATTCAGCACTTCATCTGTATTCATCAGGACTGTATTTGGCCCTCGGTTTTGTTGGTTCTTCACTCTCAAGGCAGGGCAGTCCTTAATGAGGTGACCAACCTTCTTGCAGTAATGACAACTCCTCCTTTCTTGTAACTGCAAGGGAGCCTTCTACTCCAAGTATTGTGGGGCTCCTCTATCCTGCTTTTGAAACACAGCAGGTCTTGAATCCTTCTTTATATAGTAGGGTTTCTATCAAAGTTTGCAGGTTTCTGATTTCCATAAGTCTTCTTCTGGGACTTGTTGTTCTGATTTTTCTTGACAAATAATCCCAAGTTGGATGCTTCATTTCCAACATTTTCTGATAGCATTTCAATTTCCTTTCCCTTTTATGGCAGATAACACTTCATCTAGGGTTAGTTTTCCTGTCCTTCCATAAGTGAGAGCATCTTTCAGGTTAGTATATGATTTGGGCAGGGCATTTAAGAGGCGTATGGCCTTGTCCTCATCAGCTATCTCTTCTCCAATACTTTCCAAACCATCCACAACCTTGTTAAACTCATCAAGCTGTTCTTGCAGGTTCTTTTCTTCTGAGAATCTGTAGGAGTACAGTCTTCTTTTCATGTACAACAGGTTTGCAAGTGACTTGGTTTGATATAGGGATTCCAACTTCTTCCAGATATCGGATGCAGTCTTCTCCTTAGATATCTCTCTAAGAACCTTATCATCTAGGCACAGTATAAGGGCACTCCTTGCCTTGTTCAAAAGCTTGAGTTTCTGCTCAGCTGTCTCAGTTTTGAAACCCCCATTATCAGGTAATAGAGCCTCTTCCAAACCCTTTTCAGTTAGGATTGCTTGCATCTTTAATTTCCACAATCCAAAATCATTCTTACCCGTGAATTTCTCAATCTCATACTTTCCCGAGGCCATAAATCTCAAGATACTCAATCTTGATCTCACACCGTTCAACCAAAACAAAGAGACAACACAAAGGAGGCCAGACAGATAGGGTTTATGCCTTCCAGTGACAGGGAAGACTAGAAACTAAACCACAGGGTTAAATCTCATATAGATTGGGTATGATGCATCAGTTCTACACACAGATTTCGAGCAACAAACGCAGAACAATATTTCATACAAACTGTAGAAACTCAATTTCGATAGCTCACATATCAGCAGGTTTATCAGATCAGAAACAACGCTCAGAAGAGTTCCTACATGGTTTCGCATTGACTTCGGATCAACCCAAGCAAATCCTTTCACTCCTCGATCACCGATGTGCGCGCCTTCGTGTTTCCCACAGACGGCGCCACTTGTTGTGATTTGCACACGCCCAACACCAAGAACACACAATACACACACACAATCACAACTTGCGGGTTACGTGGTTCACCGGAGATCCGGCTACATCCACGGGCAGGTAAAGGAGTATATTATTGATGCACCAAGTATACAAGCTTCGCTCAATCCCACTGATTCACAAGAGAATCAGATCTCACAGCTCAGACTCAAAAATTTCAGAAAAACGAATGAAGAAGACGACCCAACTGCTGTAAATAACTAATAGAAATATTCACTCACTTCCTATCCAAGACCTCCACGTGTTTTATATCTCTCACTCTTCAAAATTAAAACACGCTTCTATAAGTAGTAGCAACTCATGCAACCGGGCTTCACAAATACAGACCCGCACACATACACGCATATGTACACGCCCATGCACCAATTCATGCAGCCACCACCAACAACTATATTATATTCCAAGTTCCATTTAGATAAACTTTTTTTGACATATTTGCATGCCCAGCTTAAATATGGCAAAATGTATTCTTCCATATCAACATATAAATTAAAAAATGGCTCTCTTTGAAGAACATCCATTAATAATGTTGGAGTAGTCTCAATATAACTCGAGGAAGTAGTTCAAGTGGGTCGAGGAGACTAGTCCGGTAAAGTGGGTCGAGCTGTGTAGGTCGAGGAACTCGAGGAGCAATTCGAGTTGGATAGATATGGAAAATATATTGTGCATATCTTGTTTCCTTGTTGGACAAGATTTATCCTAATCAGTACTAGATTTGGATGTGAATAAATCTATTTTAGATAGATTTAGGTTTAGATATATCTTACCATATCTAGGTTTTATATTCCTTATGTATTTAGGAATATCTCCCTATATATACCCCTGCTCCCCACCAATTGTAATTGTCACATACTTTGTAATTTCTTCACCATAATAATATCATCACCGAGGAGGCTTGAAGAGTGGACGTAGAGCTTACGCTCGAACCACTATAATTCTTTGTGTTCTTGTTTTTTCTGTTAGTTATTTGTGTCGCAATCGCTTCAATTCACAACAAATTGGTGCGGTGAACGTGGAGGAGGAAGGATTGCGATGGGTTCAACCAAGTTCGAGGTGGAGCGCTTCACGGGATCGAATAACTTCGGTTTGTGGAAGTTGAAGATGCAAGCGTTGTTTGTACAGCAAGGCTTGGACTGTGCCTTAAAGGGAGAGGCTGGGTTACCTGACACGATGACGGAACAATAAAAGAAAGATACACTGGCAAAGGCGCGCAGTGCGCTGATTCTGAGTCTCGGAGACACAGTGTTGAGGAAGGTGTCGAAGGAGAAAACGGCAGCGAAAGTATGGACCAAACTAGAATCCTTGTATATGAAGAAGTCCCTTGCAAATCGGCTATATCTTAAACAATCATTGTATTCGTTTAAGATGCTAGAGGGAAGACCGATCAACGAGCAGCTCGACGAGTTCAATAAGTTGATCCTTGATCTGGCAAATATCGATGTGGCGATAGGAGATGAGGATCAGGTATTGATGTTGTTGAGTGCGCTGCCAAAGAGTTATTCGAACTTCAAGGAAGCCTTAATGTATGGAAGAGAGTCATTGACCATGGATGAGGTTCAGTCAGCTCTAAGTTCGAAGGAGTTAAATGAGAAGAACGAGGAGCGAGAGAACTCTCATGGAGAAGGCTTGGTGGCTAGGGCGGCTCGAGGAAGACCGGAGATGAGGAACTCCAACAGGGGAAGTTCAAGGTCAAGGTCGAGGCCAAAGCCAGGATCACAGACAAAAGTCAAGTGCTTTCTCTACCACAAGAAAGGACATATCAAAAGAGATTGTCCGGAGAGGCAGACAAAGCAGGAGCAGAAACAGCAAGTGGATGTAGCTGTTGCTGAGCAGGAATATGACTCTGGAGAGGCATTAGGGATTTCGAATGAGCGCTCGGAGAGGGAATGGATATTGGATTCAGGTTGTACATTCCACATGACACCTAATAAGTCATGGCTCGAAGGGTTTGAGGAGCAGGAGAACTCGAGTGTTCTTCTGGGTAACAATAAACCATGCAAGGTGGTTGGAATGGGTTCAGTGAGGATTAAGATGTACGATAATAAAGAAAGGGTACTTCGAGGTGTAAGGTACGTTCCGGAGCTTAAGAGAAACTTGATCTCTTTGGGGATGCTCGACGAACTGGGTTACATGATCAAGATGGAAGGTGGGACTTTGAAGGTGTGCAAAGGATCCATGGTCTTGATGAAAGGAGCTCGAAGGAATGGAATATACACTCTGATGGGGAGCACGGTGATCGGGGAGGCTTCGATAGTGACGGTTGAAAAGTCAGTACTGTGGCACAGGCGACTCGGTCACGTTAGTGAGAGGGGGCTGCAGGAGTTATCAAAGCAAGATCTGTTGCTCGGGGATAACATCAGAGAGCTGGATGAGAATTGCATCTATGAAAAATCTCACCGGGTAAAGTTCGGAGTAGGTCGAGAGAGAGCTCGAGGAACTCTGGACTACATCCACTCAGATCTATGGGGACCTTCAAGGGTCAGTTCGAATGGAGGAGCGAGGTACTTCATGAGCCTCATTGATGATCACTCAAGGAAGGTGTGGGTCTACATCTTGAAGAATAAGAGTGATGCATTGGAGACTTTCAAGAAGTGGAAAGTGCTGATCGAAAATCAGACTGGAAGGAAGGTAAAGAGGCTGCGAACTGACAACGGCCTTGAGTATTGCTTGAAGGAGTTCGAGAGGTACTGTTCGAAGCACGGTATTGCGAGGCACAAGACAGTGGCTGGAACACCTCAGCAGAACAGATTGGCGGAGAGGTACAATCGGACGTTGCTGGAAAGAACGAGGTGCATGCTGTTTGGTGCAAAGTTACCCAAGTCGTTCTGGGCAGAAGCAGTGACTACTACAACTTATTTGATCAACCGGTGCCCCTCGACTGCACTAGGTTTCAAGACACCGGAAGAAATATGGTCTGGTCATCCTCCGAATTTTAGCAACCTCAGAGCTTTTGGTTGCGTGGCTTATGCGAACATCAAAGGAGATAAGCTTGGGAGGAGGGCATTAAAATGCATATTCATTGGGTACCCCGAAGGTGTGAAAGGGTACAAGTTATGGTGTCTCGAGCCGGATGTAAGAAAATGCATCATTAGCAGGGATGTAACGTTCAAGGAGGAGCTGGTAGGAGAACTGGATAAAGGAGCCGAGGAACGAGAAAATATCCTTGAGAAACAAGGTGGTGCTTTGGAGGAACAGTCTGACAAGGTCGAAGGAGATAGATCAGTTGCTGAGATTGAGGTGGAGTCGACCAGTGGCTCGAAGAGAGTACCTCAGGTGGATGGCGAGATCGAGGTGGTTCGAGGGTCAGGTGCACTTCAAGATTATAATCTCATGAGAGATAGGGAACGAAGGTAGATAAGACCTCCCACTCGATTCGGATATGTTGATGTCGTAGCATATGCCTTTGTTATGGCGGAAGAGGTAGAGCTGGATGATACTGAGCCGAAGAGCTATACCGAGGCCATAACTTGTAAGGAGAGCCTCAAATAGCTCGATGCCATGAAGGAGGAGATGGACTCCTTGAAGAAGAATAACACCTGGGAGTTGGTGGATAAGCCGGGGGAGAAGCAATCGATAGTTAGCTGTAAGTGGATCTTCAAGAAGAAACAAGAGGTTTCTAGGGTTAGATTCAAGGCTAGACTAGTTGCTCGAGGTTTCACGCAACGGGAAGGTGTGGATTATGGAGAGGTGTTTGCGCCGGTGGTGAAACAAAGGTCTATAAGGCTGATATTATCGTTGGTTGCTCGGTACGACATGGAGTTGGAGCAACTGGATGTGAAGACCGCAATTCTGTACGGAGAGCTGGAGGAAAGAATCCTTATGATGCAGCTCGAGGGTTTCGAGGAAGCCAGTAATGGGGAGAAGGTGTGTCTTCTCAAGAAGTCATTGTATGGATTGAAGCAATCTCCAAGGCAGTGGAATAGGCGGTTCGACAAGTTTATGGTTCAGTAGGATTTTTTTCGATGCAAACATGACCCATGTGTGTATTTTTGAGGTGAAAATATGGAGACTCGAATTTATCTACTGTTGTACGTAGATGATATGCTGATAGCGAGTCGAGATAAGCAATGGATAGCCGAACTAAAGGAAGCTCTGAGTCAGGAGTTCGAGATGAAAGATCTCGGTTGTGCTCGAATGATCCTGGGTATGGAAATAGTTCGAGACAGAGCTCGAAGAAGACTCACATTATCTCAAGAGGGATACTTGATGAAAGTTCTTGAGAAGCATGGAATGAAGGATGTAAAGCCTGTGCTCACTCCGTTAGCAGCTCATTTCAAGTTGAGTGCTGCTGGGAAACTCGACGAGGAGGAAAGGGAGTTTATGAGAGGTGGTCCTTATGCGAGCGTTGTCGGTTCATTGATGTATGCTATGTTCTGTACGAGACCGGATCTTGCTTATGCTCTCAGCATGGTTAGTAGGTTCATGGCCGAACCTAGGAAAGAGCATTGGACAGCTCTGAAGTGGGTCCTCAGGTATGCTCGAGGGATAGTTGGAAAGGGTCTAGTCTTCGAGGATGATGGTTCGAGCTTGAGGCTCCCAATCGAAGGGTTTGTGGACTCAGATTATGCAGGATGTATGGATACGAGGAAGTCATTGACCGGTTTTGTGTTCACATCGTATGGAACGGCGATTAGTTGGAGAGCAAGTCTGCAGAGGGTAGTTGCCTTATCTTCGACGGAGGCGGAGTACATTGCCTTGACCGAAGCGATTAAGGAAGGTCTGTGGTTGCTCGGATTCATGAATGAACTAGGGATTGATCAAGGAAAAATGAAGGTTTCCTGTGATAATCAAGGTGCTTTGCAGTTGGCCAAGAATGATGTTCATCATGAGAGAACTAAGCACATCGATGTGAAGTTCCATTTTATAAGAGATGTGGTTGCAGCCGGAGAGGTCGAGCTGCACAATGTCAATACTCTCGATAATCCTGCGGATATGATTACAAAGTCAGTTCCAAGTACTAAGTTTGAGTACTGTTTGGAACTGATCAAACTGTTGAAGTTGAACTGAAGAGGAGGTGCCAAGCCGAGGTGATATTGAGCCTAAGGTGGAGAATTGTTGGAGTAGTCTCAATATAACTCGAGGAAGTAGTTCGAGTGGGTC